>JABASD010005990.1:0-11140 GCA_019776165.1 Pogonognathellus flavescens
GAAAATGCTCGGCTTTTCAGCACCTTATTATTCTCCGTTGCTATGTACTAAACGCGTCTTGATCATACCATTAACTACAGTTCAGTTTTCAACTTATCGTATACTTACTTCATGCTTTACAACACAACAGAACACGATATATAATTTAGTCACATGCAGTAAACCACACTATAAGAGCATTTTTAACCGTGTTGCTTCTTAAGACAAATCATTTGACACTTAAGCAGTAAAGAAAATGTAACCCTGTAGAAGACTATAACTATGTGTCCAGATGTCAAGTGACATGACAAATGATCGCTAAAAATCTCCTGTTTACTTTTGCTTCCGTGATGTTGTTCAAGTCAGACCATTTTGAAAGTCATTAAGATATAAGTACGAAAATTTTAGTCAGCTTTGTGTTTGGATTCGAATAATAATTTGAGTGTTACAGTTACAGCTGAATTAGCTACAAGATAATTTTAATCGCAGCTAAGCGAACTACATATACACAAGTATTATTTGCATCCACAGAGATGTATAGTGAACAATCAAGGGCGTAACTAGGGGGGGGGGTCAACCCCCCCCCCCCCCCCCCCCCCCAAACTTTTTGTGACCCTACCAAATGGAAATCCTAGTTACGCGCCTGTGAACAATCATGAAAGAATTATCTTATCCGAATTTATTTTCTTACGACCGAAATTTTAATATTATGCTGAAGCAGCAGTGCACTAATTTAGCAAGTTAATAATTCCATCGTTGGAACGTGGAAACGGAAATGATTTTTATACCCACTGGTCACTGGTTCGTCGTATATAGTATATACCATGTAGTAAAACCTGTACTTTAGCATCACGTACTTTAGTCAGGAAAACACTACTATTACAAGTTGATGATGTTAGTTTCACATGGAACTACGTCATTGGCGACAGGAAATTACCTAAATTGACAGTAAAAAATTGCTTGATATTTTTTGTTATTATTTATAGTTGAGTACATGCTTACATACATATTTATTTTATTTATGTAGCTTTAACTTAATCTGCAGGTTTACGCAAGCAAACGATTTGTTATGGCTTTTCTTCAAATGTGAACATTTTTTATTAGTACACTGACACCGATTTTATAATTCTTTTGATTTTAGTATAGTATAAGTATCAAATAGTACCTACTAGTACTTAGGCACATAATACAGTGTAAATAATTTTATAAAGTAGTAAAAGTACCAAAAATGTATTCTGTATGATTTCCGGAAATGGTTTAGTGATGTACATGTGTAGTTGCATGTAGTCCTGTCAATTCAGCATACGTACCTACTTATCAAAGCCAAGTTAAACACAAAGCAAGGCAGAACGAAGAGCAGAAATGAAAACGGGGAAAATGAAGATGAGGAGTTTACAGTATGTGTGCATGTCGAACATGAAAGTGAAAAAGGAAACGAAGAAGACGTGTATAAATCGGTGTTCCTAATCGCACACAATTTCGAAAACGGTCTGTCTGTTTGTAGTCAGTTTGATTCTCATGGTGCCTTGGTTAAGAGTATTTATTAGTAGTAGATATAGGAGAGCCGGCAACTTTTTGGGAATTCATGGCCTTTTTCTCAAATTGAGCCGAATAAAGGAGGCGAATCGACTGCCACCAAACAAAGTTGATGATATCCAATTCAATCCACAAAATTCTCCGGACAAGAAATGAATTGACTTTTGTCATGACTTCTGTCTCCTCACTTTCCCCGCATAATCAGCTCATTACACAATCTCTCCTCATTGACTTTGTCATTTTGGTCATTTTGCCTTTTTACTGTTTGACGGTGATTTCCTTTCCACGTTTTTCTATCTCTGTGAAGTACACAGTTCCACATACACACAGAGATGGTATGGTTTAGCTTTGACTGTCTCTCGCTCTCTGACGATTTTTAAGTGACAGCTCATTTTTTCAAAGCTAATGAGTCATGACGCAACTTTACTGTTAGGCATTGCGTTCGGCTGCTCTACTATCATCACTCTTGTCTCACAACTTGCCAACAGACGAATCTGATTTTATATAATAAATTCTTTGCTTGTTAGTAATATTTTTTATTCAACCGTTTTACTACATAATAAAAAATCGTCGAGGGATCCTAACAATCTGCAGTCTGCACAATCGACTGACACAAAAGAAAGCTAAAAACTACAGTCTTCGCTACAAATACACTGCAGTTTTATGTATTGTCTCATCCGTACGTGTCTAGAAATGTGTGGAATGGCTCCCGTCAGTTTGGGTTGATAAAGATGAGATACTTTGTGAAAATAGTACGTAGGATGAGACGAGAAGTGATTTGAGTTCAAAGGAAAAACACTGTGGGAGGCAAATAGCCGTTTGATACGCTCCGTGTTTTCTCTGATCGTCGTTATCTGCACTAAGGATGGTAAAGCCTTCTGGATCGTCTGGTGGAATTGAACTGGTCAAATCCTGACATTGACCATATACACCCGACAAAGTGACAAAATAAATTGTACACTCAAATCGATCCTAGTAAAGCAAATGTGTACTAGCGATGCGACTATGTATCTCTAATTCTGTTATCAATCCTCGAGGCTACAAATATAAATTATAGCGTTCTCTCCCCATCTCCATTTCTTTAATCCACCGCTTTGAAAAGCAAAGCGGAACTGAATGACTTCGTGTGTAAAGACTAAACAGCTATTGAGTGGACTGTCGAATCGCCTCCAGTCTATCTCAAAATATACTGCATTTATGCACTCGGTTCTCCTTTGAAGTTAAAACTACAATTACTATTAGGTGTACATTGCGATAACCAAAAGATGTTAGGACATGACTGCGGGGAAATTTGTGCAATTTGAGTAACTAAAGGGAATTCATGCAAACTTTATCCGCGTAATGCAATGCATCCCAATGTCCTTCTATGTATGTCCAGATTAATTTGAAGAGGAATCCTTTGCGTCCCATTGCCTTATTATGTAGTAAATACCCCTTAGCGAATTAAATTGCTGCAGTACAAATGTGAAATGCTATTTGAACACACATGAGGATTACAGATAAGCTCTGCATTGCAATAGACTACGGATAAAGGGAACAGACTTACCAAAGGACAGTTAATCAAAAACAGACTAATTGCAGAGCACGTAGTACATGAAGTAGTAACAGTGTCCAGTTTCAGAGAGGGAGTGTATTTAAATAATTGTGTTGCATTCTAATTGACAATTGTAAGCTAACTAATCGTATGAAACATCGGAGAGACAAGGGGCAGTAACTCTATACAAAATAGTTTACAGAGATGAAATGAGATTAAACAATGGGCACGGGCTCAACTTGTACGGATTATAAGACGCCAGCACAAAGAGATATAGATTTCTTCAGTAAAACAAATCATTGTATTACACACTGCGTACTACTTAACTTAACATGGTGGAGATAATAAGATACTATAATATATTGTAATGTAGAATGATATTATACTTCAAGTTGGAACTGGTAATTAAAATATGATTAGAAATACACAGTAGCGAAAGTTTATACGCACTGTGGCTTCCGTACTGCCCAAGTCATCTGATTGAAAATGAAATGATGAAGATGAAAATGACCAGAAGCTATTTATTATTTACTCACCAAGATGATGAATATTTGTTCTCAACTGCGTCGAACAGTCTTACCCATCTTCACAGCAGTTGAGTCATTCAGTTTATATACAGTATACTTATTAGGTTTGTAACAAAATCCAATCGTTTGATATCCTTATGCAGTTTAACTTATTGTCAGTAGTGTGGCCTTTCGTCCTTTTAATCGTCTAACACAAGCTTACCTTATTGTAGATCTTTATCTCTCATCTTTTACCATCAGCTTCATCATCTTCCAATCATAATGGACACGAGGTAATCATTGTAATGTATTGGTTTTATTTTTATATAACTACTAATATCTGTACTGGAATATGTACTTTGTAGATACAAATATTATGATACAGTAACCAAAATCAAAGCTTATATAAATATTTTTTATGAACTCGTACACACACAACTACTACATTATATAAACTTCTATTATTGATTGGGTCAGATTGAATACTAATGTTAATTCCTTGTTGGCTCTTGAGTGAGAGAGTCTTAGATGGACATCCCGTAGAGACGCACAAGTCTTTCTTTTGTCTAAATTTCACTTCATTAGTTTTACACATCATAATATCTTGTCAAGTCCAACTGAAGTCAGGTGTACAGATTTTGCACAGTCATGGCATGCATAGAAATATCAGTTATATACTATTATGTGTAAATTATTTCCTTCGAATGAGATATAAAATGTAAATGGATACATTTATTTGTACCGTGAGTGGTAAACCAACATGTATTAAAATATAAAATCATTTGTAATTGTACTGTTCTTAATGAGACCGAAGTGTATAGGTTTACATCGAAAAAACCGACCAAAACATAACCATTGAGGGAAGGGAATCACTGGACAAATAAATAATTCTTAATGGATTTTTATTGAAGTTCGTGTTATATGTCAGAGCGTATCCGCCACGAGCAAATGTCATTTCTTTATTCTCCGTTGTTGTTATGTTGCGCAGCTGAACTTTGTACATCAAGAAAAACACATCACTGATCAAGAATTGGACACGGATAGGAAGAATATTGGCTGTTGCAAAGAAGACCACATACGAGAGTTAGTGAATACAGATGTAATAAATTCGATTCAATGCAATTCGGTATAATGCACAATGCAATTGATCCTCATCTGCACCCAACAAACCAAAAGTTAATTCATGGCTATGGCCATTCGAAAGAAATGGACTGGACGTGACTCTTGGATAGGACAAAAACAAAACAAGCCACAGACCTTTGTACCGAAGCAGCCGAAATAGGCAATTGACATTGAAATTGTAAGTGAAGAGAATTTTTATTCTTTCTGCTACATTCAACCACACATACAAAATGATGAATTCTAATGGACACAGATAGATTCACCCCAAAACACTTCAAGTGTAATGGCTAAATGGTCAATTATTGTCATATTAGCGATGATTTAAGAGGTGTCCCATAATAAGCACAAATAAATGCAGTTCTGCCAAAAGGCAAATTCCCGATTCCTGGAAATAAACCGAAAATATTTTCATTATTAAGAAATTCATGAATATTACTTACTCTGACTTATCATTCATAATTTGATTTATTTTTACACAATAACTTACCATCTAGGTTTATGAGCAGCAAAATTATACATAAAATACTCTGCATTCTATATGCACGATACATATACATAATTAATGTACAACTTAGTTCTCCATATGAAAGTGATGGCATAGCATTTCTAAATTCTGTATAACTTTAAGTGCTATACGTTGTATCTGTATTTTATTTAGCTCGCATCCATTTCCGATATTAACATTTGAAGCGTGACAAACCGAAGTGTTTGTACCTACAATACCAACATAACAATGTAAAACAACTGGCACTCTCTCAGCATGACCCATAATAATCCACACAAGATAATAATTTTTATTCTCGCCATAAATTTTCCCTTAATCTTGGGAAATGCTATTCCCCCGAATTGGAACTAAAAGAAATTATGTACCACACGGATGCAGCAGCGGCCAACAGTACAAATCTCATAGTAAGAACAAAAAATCCAAGTATAAAGATTAATACTTATATTACGCATAGAAGTGAAACCACTTCATTCCAACACTTGCAAAGACTTTTCATTAAAGAAAAGGAACAAATCTTGTCATCACGGATTATAAAAATTATAAACTAATCCTAGCCAGGATATCAAGTATTTATTGTGTGTAGGTTGCATGTCATGAAGAGTGCCCGTAAGTCTATAATTCTTCGGTGAATTTAGTTCTAGTGTGGGGCAGGATAAAAGACTGTTTCCTCATAATTGCTCCCGCACTGCACTGTAGAATACGACAACAATCTTGATATAATTCCGGGTTTTGGATCAGCTTTTTGTGTAGTAGTCGAGATATATTCTTCTACAGTGTGGTAAGTAGAGTAAAGTTATAGTCCACGATCCTTCATTGGTTTTCCTGTGTCCTGCTGCCAGTTTTGTCGTTAGAGTGTCAAGTTCACAGTAGCCACCCTACAATTTATGCGGAGAGCGTGTCGAATTTGTCGCGAGTTTCTTTTGTCCATGTCTTTCCATGGCATTGGCTTCGGCTCAAGTAGTCAAGTTGAAGCTACGAGCATTTTCCCTTGTCTTCGGCAACATTTCATTGCACTGAATTTTCTGAAGCATAAAACACCACATAGACCAAAATATTATACTGAAACACACAATAATATGTAACACTCTAATAAATGTTAAGGCTTAAATGCTACAATATAAGCTTACAGAAACAGTATAGATACAGGAAGATATATGTTGAACACACCTATGAGCGTGTTAAAATTCATAAGGAACAGCAATGCATTTATGGATTTTGAAAACTACTAGAAAAACTCAATTTATACAGTTCTGCTTTGATTTCACCCGTTTTTCTTATTCTCTTCTTTCCTTAACAAACTGAAACTTTGTATTTATAGCTATATTGCTGTGAATATAAAACACGCTCTGTTACGTTGCAAGTAAATAATGTTAATGTTATTGAAAGGATAATCCCTTCTCTTAGTTGGGAGTAACTTCCTCTGTGGATTAGTAGTGGTGGCACATGAAAAGCTATAAAAATTGTACAATAGAGAAGTACTCTTCCTCTTGACCCCAAGGTTTTTCACTTTTCCTATCAAACAGAACAAACTTGTAGATACCTACAAGAAAAAAAGCAGTACAATGGAAGATAATAAGTAGCCACCTTTTCAGCCCAAGTCTGTTTCGGGTTTCATTATCACATGAAAATAATACAAAGACACGGCTGCATATTGCTGATTTTATGCAGTAGGTACTTGTAAATTATAAGCAACAGTGTAACCGGCAAGTCTTTTGGCCAACATAAAATTTGTGGATTTGTAAATCTTCTAAAATGATATGATTACCAATGAACAGAAGCCACACATGCTGATCTCCAGAACCGTTCGTTTGTTAACGTCAAGAAAGGCTTGAATTTTTTAAAGAAAAAGTACCTTTAAAGCTTTGATACAAAATATATTCAATTACATTCATTACATTGCAACACATTGTAACAAATTCTGAAAGTTTATAAATGTGCGGTATTCCTAAGCAAAAAAATTGCGAAACTAAATCTTTGCAATTTAGTTTACAAATTCTAAATTTACAGCCATAACTAATTGCTTGTACAGAGAAACATTGTTATTATTTTGTGTCCTTTAGGTTCCGAAGTTGCATTGTTGTGTTGGACAAGGAAGGACATCAACTTTTAATAACGTTTGTTAGCCAAAAATTTTGTCCAATAGGGGCAGATGTTTTGGAATATGACTAACAAAGACGATTTTTTGCACTATTAACATTTATACCAACCCAGGTAATATGTAATTATTTAGTTCACTTTGCATTAATGTGTGCTAGGAAGACATTATACCTAATACCTACCTACCTATACCTCTCAGTTACACATAATTTTATACAGCTTTTTGTGAATACACTAAATAGAATAACTATGATCAATATAGTACTTATTTCTGTAACAAATGTTTTTTTACAAATCGTCCCATACTAATAAAACCGTTATTTTACTAGTCTATCTGTAATAGAGTGTAAAGGCAGATGTACAAATCATAAGGTCAATGACGCTATCTCATTAAATTAACGAGCACAGGAATGTAATACTATTCTTATAATAATTGCATAGGTCGAATGCTTAAATCTCCATTGGTTTATTACAACGTGAAACAAAAGTAAAGAATTCCTAATCGAAGTGAACTTACTTACTTTACGTGAAAAGCCCATCGGCCCATCCTTATCTTATCACTATCACTTTATCTTTAAAAAATGATACTTACTGTTGTTGCTATAAAAAGGGAATGCAGCTGTCCGAGTGCAAAGAAAAGCACACACTTCTTATATAAGGCATTTTAAGCACAGTATATGTACTATAGTATGTATACTCATATAATTTAGACTTACACGGTAAAAATAAGAACGTTACATCAACATAACATGGACTAACTGCAAATATATGGAAAGGTATCATTTAACATGCTTGTAGTAAATGCGGCATCAAATGGAACATACCTTAAGTGACTTACCAATTTAATTGAACTAACGCATAGCGGTTGCAATGACTAACAACGTTACAACAGCTAGTTTGTTTACTATGAATACCAATACAACAGGAAAGCACAAACCACTTGCAATTTACAAATTAAAAATGGCTATACTATGAGCTACTATTTACTATTATTGTAATGAATCAACGAACTTTCTACTACGTAATATTTGAACATGATTCATTCAATTCATCACAAATTTTTACTTTAAATGTAAATTACTACGCATTATTCCAGTGATACCACCGAACCGTTCCGGTTCGTAGTAACGGAAGTTCCATAACATTATATTATAATGATAGACATGCCATGGACAAGCTCATTGAACTCTGGGGATTTTTATTTAAAAGAGTTATGTTCCATATCATAACGCAAATAACTGACATTTTCAAAAGTAATGTGAATGTGTTAATGTTAATAACAGTACATTAACAAAAAATGAATAATGTCTGCTTACTGGATACTTCAAAGGAAAAAATACGAAGAAAAAGTGGATCAAACGAAAAAAATCATGAAAAGAATGATATATTATAACTTTTCAAGTCATTCAATAACAGAAAGAAGAATTGCATAAAGCATCATAATAATACAGATAGATATTATGGTGTATCACTTCTCGGAACTAATATAACTTCAGAAAATGAAAGTAGGTTTAGATGGACGAGGAAATGTTAATACGCTACCTCAATACAAAAATTGTAAGGTATATTCACCTCTTTTAGTGCAAAGGTAATTCCTCATTTCCTAAATTCATACACAAAATATTCTTGAATCCTTCATATCTGAAACTATTGTTTCATACATATTTTAAACATAAAGTTTACCTTTGCTATTATTGCTTATACAAACAAAGCCTGACGATGAAACATTGGAAAAACCTATCCGCGAATTTCAATTCTTATCTCGGATGTAATCCGACAGACGAAAATGAAACTACGATTTGGACTGACCATATGGCAGGCGATTGTTTTCCATGATTATTCATCATCTCCCGATTCTGGAGGGACGCCATCCGAATTCAAAATCCGAATGCATGACCTCACCTGACCAATATGTTTATTCTCCCGGTTAACTCATGATTCGGGCGCGAAAGGGCACATTCGGGGAGCTGTTTCCCTTCTACCTGAATTAATAAAAGCCCGTCTTTGTTTACGCTTGGACAAGCAACACCGAGATCAGAGTAGAAGATAGATGAGATAATGATGACTATTTATTGATTAGTTTTGGAGACTCCGCACGTGCATTCATTAGTGGAATTAATAGAGTCCCTGTCCCGTAGCACCTGCGATCTCCTAATCTAAAACCGAGTGGACTCTCGATTGAGAGGGTTGTGCTTGTTACGAGTTGTGACACTGCATATATTGCACATAAATAAATATAATCCTACACGTATCCACAGATAATCATATTTATATTCATTCACACAATAAAGTAGGAGTTTACATATAAATGCATATAAAAGTCAAGCTTAAAGCTGAGTGTAAGCTAACCCAAGCCAATTACCACCAATCAGTCCAGATGTTATTAAAATGCAAATCTATTGATAGAACTGCATATACTGCAGGGCTGGCGTATCTGAAGCTATTCCCTTATCCAGCTTATAGCGACTAATATGCCGAAGCCCACCCTCACCATACACGAGTCACTCACACGAGCCCTTCACTTAACAGTTGCGACCTTATGAATTAAAACAACATTACTTGATACATTTTGAGTACCTACTCTCACACAATAGGATCACCCAATTGCCCTTTTAAAGTGTAAACACTTTAACAATAAATGACTACACGATGCTCCCTTTTACACAATACCTAGCTACACAAAACAAAACATTTGATAAATCATGTCATCGTATGCCATCAATTAATTTTTACATATCTATACGAGAGGAAAGACACCCTGAATATGCAAGATTTACTATACTAATGTATATTCATGCTTCAAGTTAGAAGTAGACAGGAATACACAGAAGCTTAACATCTATATACAGCTACGAGCTACTGTCTTTAATACAAGTTTTTATTTTCCACATATAAAACTACAAGTACGAAGGTAGTATATTCCTTGCACATGCTAATACCATTGCATTATACAGCGAATTTTAGTACATAATGGAGTATGTAATGGAGTACCCACCACCCCACTATAGGTAATTATTTATTCGTAGATAGCAATAGCAGAACGGTCTAATCATTTTTATCATCTTATCACATCCCATCTGTTCGTCTGTCAGTCATTTTGCATTTATATGCCTGATCTAGTTGTCTCTAGTTCTAATGTCATGAAATACCGCACCAATGCGATGCGGGTGCTTTTAATCCTAGCCTTAACCTTAATGTAATGCCGCTATAGTAGAGTCCATGTTGCATTGACCTTAATATTAAAAAATGAATTAAATTCCTTACGCGTGTGTGTGATGTAATATGGAAAGGTTTAGTTGTTGTGTCTGCTGTCTCTGCGTGAAGCCTATTGTGGCAAAGGTGCTAGACACACTTGATTTAAGGTTAATAAGCTGCTGAATCGTTTTATTTGTCCTTTTGATTTAAAGCTTAAAGAGAATGATTATTTTGGTCCACGCCAGCTTCTCTTTACAGTAAGAGCACGCAGTCCATGAAAATGATAAACGAGATAAAAGCAGATGACTCCACATTCTATTTGAATTCAATGTATCCATGCATTCACAGAATAATAATTATTAGTTAGGTATCACCTTATGTGTACTGGATACTGTTCACATTAGTTACACTACATAGACACAGCAGCGTAGTGTACAGAAAGTACAAAACGTAGTTAGTAGTTAGTAGTCATTTCCCGATTTTCCTTTTCGTTTTATTTGTTGTAAGCTGAGGCATATTGAGACTGCGACTGAGACAAGAATCTATACAATACAGGTATAACAACACCAAAACACAGTTTATTGTTCTAACCGAACTGCATTTTATGCAATTACTATTTCTTAATTTTTACTGTATTATTCTGCAGTAACTGCATGTAGATAAGTA
>JABASD010005991.1:0-11139 GCA_019776165.1 Pogonognathellus flavescens
CGGTCACCGTTTTACGGCAGCTGCCGGCTCAAATACCCGAATACCGGACTCTCGGCTGCCCCGACGGGGCAGCCGAGCTGCCCAATACCGGGCAGCTTGGAAGAAATCGAGGGTGCGCTTATAAGTAATGTCTCAATTTTATTAATATGTAACACAAACTAAAAAAATGAAGATAAAATATATTTTTGCGTACTGCCTGAAGAGGAAGTGACATAAGAATACTTTCATATCTAGCCCCTGGAGTATACAGACCGAATTTTGTTCCACGATCATAAACGAGATTGAATTCCACGTATCTTCCACGTCTTAACAACTGCCAATTGCGCTCGTCATAACCATAACCATCGTTCTTGTGTTTTTGAACTGTTTCAAAATAAATCAAAACTATTTTAGATGTATTCATCAAGTAAATCATTTTAAACCATGAAACTAACTTGCGTCATATGTATTCATAATAGAAACTCGTAATTAACGTACTAATTTACACTATAAAATAATTTATATTTATGTCAATCCATAAATTACAATGAAATGCATTGGCGATGTAACCACCTCTATATAGAGCGAAATCGCCAATTATCGATTAAATAAATAAATAAAATAAATGTGAGTTGAAATTGATACCTAAAGGGATGTATGATGGAAGAACAGCCTCGGCACAAGAAGTTACGAAGGAGAACGCTCTTTCTCGGTCAGGATAATCCATGTCGTCAAAAAATATGCCCCCGATACCTCTAGACTCATCTAAATTTCAATTAAGTAGACAAATTAGTGTTTATTTATTTATTGTAAGTAGATGTAATGATATTATAAGTAAAGTAGCATTCATTTATAGCACATAAAATTCGATGGTCGATGAATTGATGAAAAAGAGTAGAATGATTGTTAATCTCTTAAAATGATTACCTCGATGAGGAATGAAGAAATATTTGTCGCACCATATCTTGAATTTTGGGTATAAATCAGGTGCATGTTTATCACAAGCTTGTTTTAGAGTTGAGTGAAAATGAAAGCCATCCTTCTCGTTCAGGTAGTAAGGTGTTAAATCCGTCCCACCTCCAAACCACCACTCAGTTCCGCTTTCAGTTTTGACCTCAAAATACCGGTAATTAAAGTGAATTGTGGGCACGTAGGGATTTCTTGGATGGATCACGGAACTTATTCCCAAGGCATAAAATGGAAGCGCATCTCCTTGCAAATTCCTCCCTCTAAGATGTGAGAGACAATTTTAAATAAGAATTTTAACAAACAGGATAATTAAATAAAATAATCATCTTTGAAGTAAATTGTATGGGTTAATTGCTTATTGATTAATGACCTCGATTTCATTTGCGCCACAGCTCCCGGAGGCAAAATGCCATGAACAACGGAGACGTTAACGCCTGCTTTTTCAAAAACGTGGCCATCCTGAATTATGCAAGTGATTCCTCCACCACCTTCTTCTCTTGTCCATCTGTCTACCTTGAATTTTACTGGAAATTCATTTTCCTCTTTTTCCAGAGCAGCACAAAAATCAGCCTGAAATTCAGAAGGCCAAATGAAAGAGATTATTGTTGATATTTCAAATCTTTAATGGTGTGTCGTGCGCAACAACTTTTAGTGGTATTATTTACCTGTATTTTCATGATTAGTAACTCCATTTTAACTTTCATGTCATTTTGATCTTTTTCCATTTCTGATTTCGAAGTGAGCGGCTCTGCCATGAAAGTTTTAATCAGGGCGTCTAAATTTTGTTTTCCTTCCATTTGTGCCTCGTCTGCAAACAGACCACCGGCTAGTAAGATTCTGAAACAGGAAATAAAATAATTTACAAGAAGAATGTAGATCATTTACACCATGTTTGCCATGTACACTAAATAAAATATATCATTGTACATTGTGTACTGTTATAACGAGATGATCAAGTCATAAAAGTAAAAATAAATTCCATTCACCAAAATGAAAAACTGGTTTTGCAAGAAACTGTAAGGGGTGAAATTAATAAGAAGTTAAATACTTACAAAGGAATCTGTTTGTGTTTCAAAACCCATTTTGCACTTTTTATTGAGTTCCGAACAACTCTTCTCCTTAGCCTGGTGTAGCCCAAAACGAAAGTTTTTATAAACCTAAAAATCAGTGACAACAATACAAACTCACGTAAGTTACAAATTTTATTTTAATTCATTATTTTTATTACAACTAACCGAAAATACAATCCATTTATTTGAAATGTGTCTTACATGTTAATAATATTTGTGTGGGTGTGTGTGAACTGCAATTGCTTAAATTGATTCAGGTTAAAATTGAAAAAAGAGTTTTTCTTTCGCTTGACGAGCCTTTGCTTATCTGATTACAACTTTTTGACTTTTAAAATCTTTACTTAGATATATTTAAAACTAACACTTTGAAAACACGATAAAGTTTGAACTAAGAGGAAAATCTACTAAAACGAACGCTAATAAAGTAATTTTAAAATCGCTGTTCTTGAAACTTTCAATCATAAATTGGGAAACTATTTTAGGTTTAATTTCACTTTAATTTTACGATAAATTCAAATTAAAAATACAGCCTGACATAATAAGACACATGTAAAATTCTAAGTTGCACGTTTACTTCAATTGACAATGAATGTCATATTTATATGTAATTTTAAATGAACAACATACGCCAGGTAGTGTAGTGTAAAGTGTAAAGCGCAAGCTATTGACTGTTATTTAAATTAAATGATGTGCAATGTGCAGTGCAATCCCAAATCTCTTCACGAAATTAAATCTGAAATATGGCAAGCAGTTTATATGTATCTCTATATAGGTTTACGGCTTGTTTTACAGAACAATGCATATAAAAGACAAAATATTAAGTTAAACTATGCAGCTATGTGCTTATAGTAAATATGCAATGCAAACAATTATTGGCTTTATCTTTCTGAGATAATTGTTAACGAAAGTATACTACACAACGAATGACGAAAACGAGTCACCGAAAAAGATTGAGTAGGTACATGGTACATTTTGTATTTTATAAATCCATGCCATTGCAAAGTAAACACATGGATTTCTATAGCTCACATAATCTACTAATCCCCTCCTCCAGCTTTGTGTATGTATCTTTATGTATAAGTATAAGTATTGTATAAGTATCGCATACATTCCCATACACATACAAAAATATTTTTACAACATCCATTCCCAAAATTCCCCTAATATTCCACGTGTTTTGATTTCCTTGATGTTTTCTTCCATATTTACTGCAAAAATATTTTCCCTGAAAAGTATTTATTACCTTTTCTTTCTTTTACGGCTCTATAAAAAGTTTCCTGTGAAGAAAAAGCGTAAAAGTCAATATGAGAGACAAGTAGGTACGTTTTAGTTTTAGGTTTGATTTGAAGTGTCTGGAACGAAGGGGTTGAGTGAGAAAGGCCAAGTCATTCTTGGACTGACGCATTTGATGCAGTGAAAAGTTTTACTAGTGAATGTCTCTATAGAGAGAGGAAAATAAATGCCCTGTGTAGAAATGTAACTCTCTAATAGGACCAGGAATACCTCTGGTAAAATAAAACATGTCCTGCCTCTACTTGTAATTCCGCTGCTTCTACTTCCATGTACTTTGTGCTGTGCTGGAAAGCACGTTAGTATTACATAACTGTAAACCCTTGCGTTACTTCCTAGTAAACACACAGAACACTCACTCAGTCAGTTCTGCAAAGGAATCTACGAAAGTCTCCTTCTTTTACAAAGTGGAGTGAAGGAGGCGTGTAGCAAGAAGTAGCAGAAAGCTCAGCTGAAAGAACTGTACATAACCCACATAACCCAAAAAGAACACCACAACACTCATAATTATTATGTAGTCATTCACTCACAACACATTACACACTCACATAGCACAATATTTAAGCACACCGTCACATACTGCTCGTCCCAAGCATTACAGCCATAAATGCAAGTGACTCTTTACACACAAACCAAAGAATATTCATATAATATTCCCAATATAAATACACACAAGTCATACACACTACTAGTAATCTAAGGTATAACGGAATTTAGTACACACAGAGAGATATAGAGATATAAAATACAGAAAGATATATTTCTACATATGTAGAAAGAGAGACAGAGATAAGAAAGAAATTCATCGGAAACCACAGAGACACTTTGTAAGCAGCTTTGAACTGACAGGAATAGAATTTCTCTAAGCATTTTATTATTACTAAAGGAGAAAAGGAATAAAGTTACTTCAGCTGAAGCTATAGGCTAAGAAATATTTAAGTGACCATATCTACACACACCAAAGTCCATTAGACATACAGAGATATTAGTTATATAGAGACATAATAGTTATTATGATGAAGGATATTATATACGTGCTAATACAATAGGAGGATACGTGTTACACTTAAAATGTAAATGACAAAGTAAATAGTCACGACGACACTCCAACACACAAACACTCACATACAACACATACATACTTACTCTGAAGAATAGCAAGCATACAATTAGCTTGGACTTATACTTGTTCACGTTGTTCTACTGGTTCTATCTGTGTACACTTACACAGGTCACATTTAAACGAGTGAATCAACTTTATCTGTCATTCCTTCTGTTTTTCTTTCATTAGTTCTATTTACAAGCAAATTCACACCACAATAACAACAACAAGACTGCATTTACATTTATTCTCTTTTAATTCGCTTCCTGAACTCACAAAGACATTTTTAAGCAGACACACAATGTATTTTGTATACAACAACATTTAATTTCATTATTTTTTGTAAGAAAAATATTTTGCTATGTTTAACTTGCAAAGGACGAAGACAGGAACAGCTCATCATCGTCAGTGCGATTGCGATTTCTCAAACTTACACAATTGATGCTCATTTCATTATTTTATTTTTTTACCATTGAACTAAGCGAACATTGTTTGACCTACAATAATGTGATTGTGATCTCATCGTAATTTACACCACCACAGATAAAACACAAAGCAAAACATAATTTGCATTGTTGGCTCAATACATGATTATCTTTATAGTTATACGAGTACAGAAATAATTGAGAGTGCCGACAAAAAGCAAAAGGCTGAAATTGAATT
Organism: Pogonognathellus flavescens; assembly: GCA_019776165.1. Lineage (NCBI taxonomy): Eukaryota > Metazoa > Arthropoda > Collembola > Entomobryomorpha > Tomoceridae > Pogonognathellus > Pogonognathellus flavescens. The sequence continues at coordinate 5,074 of JABASD010005991.1, forward strand.
GGCAAGTGACTATCGTGAAGAGAAGACTCTCCTCCACTTTATTCTGCAACACAGTATCATCCTGTAAACATCAAGGTGTGTATTTCTCTTCTATTTTAATTTTAGAACTTTCCGAGTTTGATTGACTTTGATTTGCATTTCTTCACGCTTATTCGATCCGTTTCAAATGCAGGTCATTCGTTCTTCAGTTAATCGATTAAGTTTTTGATTGTATGAAATAAATTGATTATTGATTTCTCCAGCAGCTACAGCAGCGTGAAATTACTTTACATAGAGAAATATATAAGGTGCCTATATAGCATAATATTTTGTACGTGCATGTCTTAAGGTATTTTTAGTTTTGTACATAAGTAGCACACGTAAAAACTCGCAGAAGTAAACTTTAGATATATTTTGCATGTGTATAGAATTTCCTTATACAAAAGCCGTACCTTGTTGTCCCAGGTGTGTTTTCACGTTGTGAGACGTATATCATGTGAACGTGTGCAAGTGTTCGTGAGTGCAGTTAATGTTAATGTTAAATATATTGAATAATGCATCATCGTATTGCTAATACGTAAGCAAACATCATTAGATTGCATGGAGAATGTTTTTGTGCTTGTGCTGCAGTTTGTGAAGAACGTAGAGAGAGAGGTGATTATGTGATGTATAAGCCAATAATTTTCATCGAGTGTATCTTTTTGATTGATCATCAGGAAAAAACATTCCTACGGGGAAAAAATCTCGTAGGATGAAATTATTACGTGTGCGCATTTAACCTTTTTTGCTGAAACTTTTTAAACAATACTCAGTTGACTGCGACTGTGTAAATACATCTCATCTATATACATCCACTATTTGCGTCTATACTATACGTGTTATTGTTATTATTGCAAGGTAGATTCTCCTGCTCCTTTTAATTATATGGAATGCTGCATTGTAATTTAATTCGACTAGCCAGGTATTAAGCGTAATAGTATAGAAAAGGGTACAAAATTCAATGACAAAGTTGTATGTATCTTTATTTTGTGTGCAGGAAATTGTGGACACATTTATAGATGAAACGTCTAGCTTAAAACAAACGAGTTCTTCTGTCTGTTTCTCCTGTCACTGTCACATTCAAGGTAATTGTACACTTTTATTCCTATATACTTAACGTATAAAAACTAACTAACAAGTCGAATATCTGTATTAGTTAGAGTGTGTGTCTCCTATGGCTTAAAATGCATGTGAGTGTATAGGGTAAAGAGACTTTGCAGTTAAAAAATGGAAACAAAGCGGTTGTAAGCGTGTAAATGGCAAAGTTGGACATTAAAGCTCATCAACGTAAGTAAATGGCACGACAGAGACATTCTCCCTCGTTAATTTGCATTCGCAAACTCAACATAGATGTAATTACTACACTAAATGGAATACTAATAACGTAATGGCAAATTTGGGAAAGAAAAATTGCCAGGAGGAGGATGACATTATACAGGCTGAGAAGAATAGAAATAATAACCCACTAATTATTTATTTACAAGTATGTATTACACGTGTTATATCTTCTCTGTATTTGTTTTGCGATGATTTAAGACGTTGCAGGTGTCCTGCATTTCTCAATTTGGTGCATTTATCAAAGACTTGTTTGTTTTTTGCCCCAGCTACTTTTACAACCTACGTACGTGTAGAGTTTTAGTTTTATTACGTGTCAGACAAAACCATTTGCGGATTTTTGCAAGTTTATGTTTTGTGAGAGCATGTACTTTGTGTATATAAGACGAGGTAATGTGTAAGCTGCGATTTAAGGCACGTATGCAGAAAAAAGAGATTTTCGCGAGTACTAAAGTAGAATGGACCATCCCAGTCAATCAACTCCTACAATTTGGCATTGACGATTCCATTTTTGTAAAATGCTGGGCACAACTTGCTCAAAGATGACAGGAGGATGACACAATGATTGTTTTTGGAAATAGTAATCAGGTAGTTCCATTATAGTCGATATCCGTTTCTTTCTTGACGCTTTAATAAATTTCTGTCAAGCGAATTTGCGAAATGAAATGTGTGAAGCGTAAAATAATTTTTTGAAATAATAATTCACGCTGTGACTTACTTGTTAAATGAAAATTAAATTACCTACTAAAAAGTCAACCCACCCACATGCAAATCATTTGCTAATTTTCATACGCAGACATAATTCACATGTGTAAAAACTGAATGAATTATTGTAACACTTTTACATTTTGAATGAGTATTCGTGTAGTATTCATGTGGAAGTGTGAGAAGGTCAGGATATGCACAGGGAGAAATTATTACTAGAGACTTAATTAACATATAATAACGATCTCTGCATGGTTTCTGTTTTTCGGTGGACTACGCTATAAGGCATTAATGAATAGAATTAGAATTAGAGCGACTGCATTGAAATATTGAAGCAGATTGCATTTCTGCATGACATTACTCACTCACACGGGAATGAATAGAGAGACTTATTGAGTTATACCGCCTGTGTGTTATTATATACGTTAACCTTAACAAGTTTCGGAATTGCATGTAATTGAATGGAAATGATATAATAGGGGAGTACAAAAGAGTCTCTCGTGTCAGTTACAAAGAGCTCTGTGAGTGAGTAACAACTTTCAAGCGATATTCTACAGATAGAAATTCTGGGCAAAGTCTTGTTGTGGGCATTTCTCGCATGTCCCATGTAATTTTATTTACTTAAAAGCTTCATTAACGACAAAGCAACTAAAGTCAAGAAGATAAGTCCACAGAGTTGTTGTTGGTGTATGAAACGTAATTTGATATCAGCACTGAAGGTGAACAACACTTTCAAGATATACTCTGCATGAGTCACACCGTTTAAGTTTAAGCCGTATTTAAATAGAACACTCTGTGTAATAATAATCATTAATACACACAGAACAATTTGCATGCAAGTACAAAAGGCAAATATATTCGAAAGGGAGTTGGTAAAGCTATTTTGTAGTTTGAATTATATTTTAATCCTTTTTGGGTTATGCATTAAAGTTTGCTGATTTTTGAAAATTTGATTTTGTTTTTAGGTTGACAAGTGTAAAGAATTGAGGAAGGAAAATGGATTTCCTTGTGCGAAGACGTTCGTTGGTGATCCGGGATTTCAGCAATGGAAGCGGAGGAGACAGTCCGATTCTGTCGAGACGCAGGAGTGCGAGTCCGTTGCTTTCTCCAATGGGCGGCTCCATTACTCAACAGTTTCTTGAAAGAAATAGACAAGCTCCTTGTTTTCCCCAGACGGAGGATGAACAATTGTTCCTCTTTCATGAACGCATCATTTGGAATCAAGAGAGATCTCTCCTACCACTTGCTCACGATTTGTCAGATTGGATGAACGGAATTTTGGGTCAGTTCTTTTCTTTCAAATCCTAAAACGTTTTACAAGGAGAAACTTTTATTTGGAATTTGGAAATAGCTATACTATCTGTACCAGTACCTGATATTTATTATAATTGTTATAAGTATAGAACTACCAATTTTCATTTAAAGGCAGAGAAATCGATGGTTTTTTTTTGTAGAGAAAATTAAAGATATATAATTGCTTAACGAAATTTCAGGTGTTGGTTTAAATCCTTCCAATCTGATGGAAACTCTGGAGACTGGAGTCGTTCTTTGTCAATTGGCGAAATTGATAGAAGAAAAAGCCTTGCTTATGGGAGATGCAAAAGTAAATATTCTATAACTTTCTCGCTTCAAAGTTGATGCTTCAAAGTTCAAGAATATAAAGAAGTTCTGACTTTGTTTTTAGATGAGACCCAGACTTATTGGAAGAATTCGACCGAATGCTCGTCGTGGTTCATTTTTTGCCAGGGACAATGTCGCCATTTTCATTAATTTCTGCAGAGATATGGGAATACATTCTAACCTTCTTTTTGAAACCAATGACTTAGGTAATTCTTCTTCTTTTCTTACACTTTTTTTCATTTTTATTGGAATTTATCGCGGAATTGAAGTTTTTATGGTTTGATGTTGAATTTATTTTACAGTAAGCCACGGAGAAGTGCGAAGTGTATTAATTTGTCTGATGGAAGTTGGGCGTCTTGCTGTGAAGTATGGAATTGATCCTCCTGCATTGGTGGCTTTGGAGCACCAGCTTGAAATCGAAGCAAAGGAAGAACAAGAGCAAAACATAATTGCATTGCATAACGACAAGAGTTATGGGAGTAGTGCTGGCAGCAACGACGAAATTCATTCACAAGAAGATGAATCTGATGAAAATAAAGAAAATCCTCCTCCACCAACTCAAATTTTAAATCCAGAGGAAATCATAACTGTTGAAAATTATCTTTCCGATAGTGTCGACTCGGGACTCCCTGAGAGAAATGAATTGATCAAAACTACAGAGCTTGATTTAAAGGTAAAAATGTGGTTAAACTTTTGTAAAAATCAACTTCCAACAACGTTAACAAATAAAAATAAATTCTCATGAGAATTTTTTTATATGCAGTAAATAATTTTTGTTCAAGTTTAGAAAAAAATGTCAGTTTAAAAATGAAAGATTTGTTTGGATAGGTAAACGAAGTTGCTCGTATTTCAACAAAAAGCTGCTGCTGTGTTGAAGAAACTCGTCGGAATTTCAAAATGAGGAAATTATCCGAAGGAAAATATCTGATCAATGGTAGAACTGTTTTCGTGAGGGTGAGACTTTACAACTTATTTTCAGTATTTGCAAACCTGCAGTATATACAATGAATAAAGAATGTATGGGTAATTCTTCAGTTGCTGAAGGGCGTTCACGTGATGGTTCGAATTGGTGGGGGATGGGAAACCCTTGAAGAATTTTTGGTTCGAAATGATCCGTGTCGAATTCGAAATGGAAATCGTCGTCGTTCATCTTTCGGGATGTATTCCTCAAACTCTCCGAATAATCGGCCGGCATCATCTCCTCCAGTGATGGTTGGAATTGGACTGCGTCCTTGCGTCTCTGCCTGCTCCACGCCACAAAGATCTCGTCATTCCAGTCGCAATTCCCTCGCCTACACTTGACAGTGGTCGTCTCAATATTTACAAAGGACTTACACACCCATACACTACTGTGACATTTGCTAAAAAAGTTTCACGAGTGGTGCATGCGATATATTCCTTAGTGTGGTATATCTAGCGTGAGTAGTCCTTCGTAGACATTGAGTTCTACCTGTAGTCCACTTTTACTACACACTCAATTCATGTCTTGTTTTGCTCCGCTCTCCAGGCAGTGGGTAGTCAATTATTCACACACACGCTTTTACCTAGAACTATTATTACCTAACTTTCCCAGAAAATGTTACCACAATCAATAGAGCACTTAGTAATACTACTAAACGAAAAATATGCAAAATTATGCACATTATATAGCTAAAAATCTATACACAGTTAAATATTGTTGTAAATAGTTCATTAATAGAGTACTGCTAGTAGTGTAGGTGTATGCTAAACACACAGAAAAACTCTGAAGTCAAAGGGTCAAGTATTACGTTAAGATAATTTACAGATTGTTGTGTCAGTTGTTCTTGCAGGAAGAATATTTGTAAAAATAATTCACGTATTTTGTTGGTAGAATCTATATAAGTATTCAGCAGTTACCTAAATAAATATTTTACACTCTAATAGTGTCATAACCTTTAAACTTTTTAGTTTTGTATAGCAGTACAAGAATTTAATATTCTATTCTATTTGTATTTTTTGACTTGCTATATACAAAGAAAAGTCTATGTACAGGGCTATAATATTACCTTAAAATGTTATAAGATTCTACCTGTCAAAAGTGCGAGAATTTCTACGTATTATTGCAGGCAGCTATATTTACTTCTTGCGTTTCCTAGTTTTTGTACTTTGTTAAGTTTTATTTCCAAACTGATCTCTTCTTTATTATTTAACAGTAGGAGCATTTCTTGCCGAGGCAGTTTATAATTTTGGTTAGTAAATATTTACGACTATTATCATTCCTAAGTAATTGTTTACACTTATATACTATATGACTGATTAGATAATATGAGAAACATATTATGGTTATTATTTCTTTTATATCTCACTTATAATTATTAAGTAACGAAGTTATTAAGTAACGAAGTTACTTTATTAAGTAACGAAGTT
>JABASD010005992.1:0-11135 GCA_019776165.1 Pogonognathellus flavescens
AAAATCCCATTAATGTTGTTTTCATACAAGTTCACCATCCAGTTTAGACCTCTGACTTGGTAATCCCTCATTACTCCTCCTTTTATGTAGGGAGGTGACTCTTCAAAACTGATTATTACCTGTGACGAATCATTTTCTGCAAGCAATTCAGCGTCTTCCTCTTTCTCCGTTTTACGGTGACGATGGCTAATTAAAACAAATATATTTGCAATTTTAATTACAACTCTAATATTTAATAGGTCAACAAAATTATAATAAAAACTACAATATACTAACTCTGCAATTGCCGAAAGAGGAGAAGTTTCCATTTCCATTACTCTTCGTTTAATCCCTTCACAGTTGCTTAACTCCAGAAACTAACTAATAGTTGAATAGTTGGCAGTTGACACTGAAAACAAATCAATGAAATAAAAATAAAAATTGAGTCAATGTTAAATGTTAACTGATTGCACTTTTGTAATTCCCAATACCATACAAAACAACAATTGATATAACATAATGACAAATATACAAGTGATGAGGTTGATGCCTGATTGAGTAGAATTACTTGATGCACTCGGCGTCGCAGTTGGATGGAGACAGACTGAGCTGCCGCATTCACTTTTCCAATGCCACAAACTACACAGCACAGCCCTCAAGAAAGACTCAAACCACACCGCCACCGTCAGACCAAAAACCCTCCTGAAGGCTCTCCCCGTCTCAGTCACAGCTCAACTATCATTAGTCCTCTATGCGTCTCAGTCACTTTACATGTACACAGTACTTGTGTACTTTATGTGTGTTACGACATCACCAACGGTTGAGACTGGAGACGCCACACCGGCAGACTGTGCCTAAATGCAGACAAGATTCCTTCACCTGACACAGGGATGGTGGACGGAAAGTTCAATTGAACAAAATAAAACCGCGCTGGTTGATTTAGTCTACTTTATAATTCTTCAATTATAAAAGTTTAAACCTGAAAATAGCAAGTTGAGTTACAAGTACGATTTACTGACCTGCTGTTCTAATTTTCTAATTGACAGCAAATCTGAAGTCATCTTCAGTACTAATCGAAATCCACTAATAATTCGGTAACTTTAACATTAAGCATTATTAAAATTCTATTGTACACTACTACAAGTAAGAAAGTACTTTTGTCCATCGTATATTTCATATTTCGGTTTTAGATTCATTGTTCATAAGCTTACAAAACATTTCGTTTTTGTTTCATAATTAGACCATCGAACATCGAAGGAAGACCTCATCAGAAGACATTGGGTACTTACAACCTTAACTAATTGTAAGATGAATAATCTTATGACGGAGGAGGGACTGGAGGGATCAGGAAGCTGTTCCATATGTTTCTATAAGATTGAAAATTACGATGTACTGTCAGATCAAGATTCCCAAAAGATTATCAAAAAATGCTGGAAATATCTATATAAAAATATTGCAAATAACAAGACCGCCAAGTCCAGCGATGAAAATCAGCTACCGTTGTGTAAGAAATGCTTTGACGCTGCCTCGGAATTGATGCAACTTTCCGAACATGTGAAAAACTGTGAAAAGCAAATTTCAGATTTGTCGTTTGAATTTTCATTGGGGGTTCTGGCCCGACGCACCCAAGTTGAAGGCGTAAACAATAAATCTGATGATTCACCAAAAGAGTTTGTCGTGTTGGACGTTTCAAAAATATCGCCTTCACTGTTTTCAATGGATCCACCAAATCCAACCAAGACTGAGGATTTTGAACATCAGTGTGCAAACAGCTTCGTTGAAACGGATGCAGATGCTGTCTTGAATGTCCCACAATATCGTTTGGAAATTGTGAAGCAGGAGTTTAATGAATATTATGATGATAATTCTCAGACTGGGATGTTGGAGTGTCCTGAAGAAGAGACGAATCTGATTGAAAATCAACTTATCAAAGTAGAAGACATTCAAGATGGTGTTACTACATTTAGCAATATGCCAAGAAATTATCCAGCAAGCGGGTATGACATGGGGGCATTTTTTAACAATGCATCATCCCAAATTGATGACTCACCAATGTCTGCGGGTTCTGACAGTTCAGATGCAAACGACACAACACAATTTGCAGGATACAGGAAACCTGTGGCCATGTTGACAAGTACATATTTTCATTTTTTATTTCTGTTTTCTGGAAAAAGAAATGTGTAATGAAATATTTCATCAATAAATTTATTAATATTATTTGTTTTCAGAAGTAGAAGAATCGGACGTTTCTGATAATTTCAACTCTATGAGCTCTCCTCTAAATCCGTCAATAAAACAAATGAGAAGTAAAAGTTCAAAGAAGAATATTAGGCAACCCGCAACACCTTCGAACATTATTATTGGGAAAACTGGTAGCGGGAACTGGAAGAATGTTAGCATCTCAGGATTATCTCATGCCCATGAAGGAAGTGACGCTGGACAGAGGAGTTACGAATGTTACTTCTGCAAGAAAGTACTGACAAGAAAGGAAGGGCTAGAGAGACATCTGCGAGTGCACATTAAGGAAAAACCATTTAAGTGTTCAGTTTGTGAAAAAACATTTAGTGAATTGAGAAGTGCCAATAGGCATAAGAAAATTCACACTGGAGAAAGACCATTCAAATGTTCAATTTGTGCAAAAGCGTTTACGCGTTCGTCTCATGTAAAAAGACACGAAAAAATTCACTTAAAAAATCATGAAAGAATTCCTTCAAATGAGATAAGCCATTTGAATGTTCGCATTGCGAAATAGCATTTTCAAATTAAAGTAGATTAAAATATAATCTAAGAGCACACAACCAACATGAGAGATTGTTTTGGATAGTACAGTAATACCATATTAAATGGATTTGTCTTGTTGTAACTGTAAATTGCAGAAATGTTTTCATAATTATAGGATAACACAATTTTAAAAGGAATATGATTTGGAATTATGATACATTAGCATGCATTTGTTTTGTTGTAAATGTAAATTGTAGAAATTGATTTTATATGTAAGGAGTTGCAGAGTAGTTTTAGCAAAAGTGTAATTAAATCAATTGCGTGTGGTTTGCCTGATTTTAAATGATTTTACTGTAAATATTCAGGTGTGAGATCTTGCTAATAAATAAGTACCGTTTTGTGCTCAAATAAATATGCATCACTGTTTTCAGTTTTGTTCAGATAAATTTAATTTTAAGATGCATTTTCATTCATGCAACTGAATACAGATGCTTTTTATATGCATGAAAAACATGTTTTAACAATTCTCTTTTGTACCTATATGTATCATTATTCTTATTAAAGACCCAATGCTACTAATATTGCTGTTTCTATATACTGTTTACGAGCTGGCTGTTTATTTAAAACGTTGAGATACCAATAAAGTTACCATTTAGCTAATTCTGGAAGGAAATGTATTGTGAAAAGGTGCTACTGCTACTAAAGCATGCTGTGCTAAATTACTAAAGGTCATAGTTCATAGAATACTTTAGTTTTATCTTTGAGGACTTACGCATTGTGTTACTCTTTTACTAATTCTTTAATGGCCTGCTCAAACATTATAACTATATTTTCTCTATCATTTAAAACAATAATAATAATTGAATACTCGCTCATGCCACCCTTCATTCAGCGTGTGTAAAATGATGTGCCTACTTTTGAATAGAATACGAGGAATAGATGTTACATTACAATTAGTAGTAATTTTCATTTACACAGAGTACACAGTTAAGATATCTACTCTACCGATTAGATTAAATATAAGAAGAGACGAATAGTTTGTCTTAGTGCAAATAAAAGAATGGAAAACTTGTTTCTGGGAAGAATGATGATACTTCACACGCTAAGACAGACTGTGAGAGAAGAGAAGAAAAGAATAGGATTTGGATTTATCACGCTACCCCAAGTTGCCCTTGTTTCGCCATTTGCAAGTTTGGAGATTAAATCGGCCAACCGCCACCCGGCGGGCCCCTTGACTTGATGCTACAGCAGAGCTGCTGCCGAAGCTAGGAGTTCAGTCAAATACAGCACGGAGTGTACTTACAACGGAGCATGCTGTATTTTAGTCTTCTCTAAACTAGGAGTTCAGACATTTCAGAGTTCATATGGACGGAAAACTCAGCCGTGGTAAAACAATGTCAGGAAACATAAAAACAACTGAAGTGGCTCACGAGAGCTATCAAATGAAAAAAGGTATAAATTGCCATATAAATAATTTAAAATGTCTCAATATTATTATTAATTATTATGATTGGATAGATTATACTTAAATACAAGTTCTACCCTACACCCTACTGTAGCAGGGTTGATATTTAAATGTAAATGCCCACAATTGTAAAATCCGACAATTGACTTGATGGGCCATCCCAATGTCGGCTGGTCGGCTCACTCACGGACTGGCCTTACGTAGATTCGTATCTGAGCAAGCAGAAGCAGATACAGACAACAGAGACCGTCAAACAATTCACAATGTTCAGGTTTTGCCAGGTTTTACGGGAATAGTTTGTTAACTGCTAATTTCAGATAATTAATAGTCTGAAATTGGCACCAATCGATTCATCATGAATCAAATTATCGAATGTGTGTAACAATTATTGTTTTGGTGTTTATTTTCACAATTGATAATGTTTAGTCTTAAATTACTGCTGGCTAAATCTTCAAGGTCCACATATAAATCGTGTCACTCATAGAAGACATCATTGGTTTTGTTGTCTCACATTTTAATTAAAAGTAGCCTTTGTTTTTACAAGTACATAAATTACTAACTACCATTTTACATTGTGTTATGAATTAGGAAAGGAATATCGTCCAGTGCTACAGCCCAGTTCCAGCACTTCTCGTTCTCCAAACAAATACGCAACAAGAGAGACTCAGCAAATCCCAGCCGCGATAGGAAAAAATAAGCGACCATACAACCGGGTTGATAATGTTGACATAACCGATTCGGTGGATGGAATTGAAAACAAGAAATGTTTAGCTGTGGATGTTGTCCATTTGAAAAATCCGGGGTCACAGTGCAATAATACAGTTTCATCACCCGCCACTTCAACTACCACACTAATTATGGATGTAATAAATGAAGTCCACAAAGATGATGGGAAGCAACAGACAAAAACTAATCCAGCTATGGATGTTACTCAAATTATTGAAGCTTGCGATGCAGATTCCAGTTCTCCTGTAATTTCAAATACGAAAAATATTACTGCTGCTGTTCATAAAGATGATGCGACAACAATCATTAGAAAAACGGAGCAGCCAAAAGATACAGGAGATATAAATAAAATGGAGATAGAGATGGAGCCTGGAAATGCTAAGACTTTCAAGAATAAAGATCAAAGCAAAATAAAGGCATCCAAGGTCAAAGACAGTCATGTACGTAATACCAATACCATTAAGACCTCTTCCTATTTGTTACTTAAAACAGTCAATATAATATATTATTTTGCAAGTAAAATATTATAAGCAAATACAATGAGATGTGTTTTCAAATAGGTCGCACCACTAACGATCACATTGGAAAGCACGAGGAGAAGTAAAATAGCCACCAATATACGCCAGAAAATGTTGGAAAGAATACACAAAGAATACTGTCAGATGTTCAGAAATACGGTTGCTATTCAAAAAGCGGTAGAATGTGAAGAAAAAGTAGCAATGCGTAGTGTTATGAAGCGAGTTTATTTGGCTTCAGTTAACAGTGCCATTGTTGGGATCAGGAGACGTGTTAAACAATTTAAGCAAATTCGAAGTACGTTTTAATTAATGTAATATATAATATATCTAACAATAAGTGAAATTGTTAAATGATTGACATTCAGTCACGGTGCACAAGACTACAAAGACTACACGTACCTACATCTCATACTTCTTTCATATTTTAAATAATTCTTGAATATTCTATTTCTTTTTAGAAATCGATTGTACTGTTCCAACCGAAGCTCCAAGTAACCCTGTGGGTGATGTGATTTTCGAACAGGAGTTGTTACACTTAAATAGTCAGCCAAACTTGTACTCCACTTTGGTTTCGTTGACTGTGAGTGCAGATGACATGATGCGTTTTGGTTATCCGATGTGTCCTACTTTTGGAGAATGCGGTGTGTTTCTTATCCTAGTGCTCTTTATGACCTGTTATGTTTATATGTCTTACCAAGCAACTTCAATTGTGGTCATTTTATTGTGAAATGCTTCTAGGTAGCGCAATTTTTTTTCAAATTGTCGACGGACATAGTGTACAGATTGGTAACGGTGCATGGAACAGTGACACACGGAAGTGCGATAGATGTAAGACGACGTATCGTGTAACTGAAGGTGGATATCCTGTTAAAAATGAACAGTGCATGTACCACTACGGCCAAAGATTGGCCAGTGTCAGTAAGTAGTAGTATGCCTTATTATGTCCATTATGTTTTTGGTGGCGTACATTGTACATAGAGAGATATTCATTCAAGAGTAAATTGTATTAATTTTGCAAAATGCAATATAGAAAAAGGTGTGTATGGGTCGTGGTATACTTGTTGCAATGGAGACTCTGGAAGTGAAGGCTGTACCGATGCACCAGCTCATGTTTCGGGTGATCTTGCAAACGTGGATTTTTCAAAGGGCTTCGTGAGGCCAGAAAACATTGAAAGTTCTTGGAGTGTAATTGCCATGGACTGCGGTATGGTGTACACTACAGTTGGAAAAGAGCTTGGCAAAATAACAATTGTTAGTCACAAGAAAGAAATTTTGTAAGTTCTGCATTTCATTTTTATTCAATTTTGTTCAAATATCAAGAAGTTAAGTTTTATTGTACATACGTATTTATTTTTATCCATTTCTTCTAGATTCGAAAAGTTGGTGATGCCTCGGAATCCAATTTTGGATTACGACACTCGTTTTAGCGGCATTACAAAAGAATTAATCGTCCAAGGACCAGCAATTACTCTGGAAGATGTGCAAACATTTTTACTTATCAACCTTTCACCAAATTCTATAATCATAGGCCATAATCTTGAGCCTGCTCTTCAAGCTGTCAAGTTGATCCACACTAAAGTCGTAGATACGGCTATTTTGTACTCAGACGTGGAAGGCTCAAAGAACAAACAATCTCTCGAATCGTTAAGCCAGGAATTTTGCAAGCGGATTATTCGATCATTTTCAAGTACGTCCTACAGTTATGATAATGCTATTTCTGCCTTAGAGTTAGCAATTTTAAAAGCTAATGAAATTCTTAATAAGATGAAGCGTGAATCGAACATCAAGAACAAACAAAAAAGCAAGTAAAATAACGTTATGTTATACTACATTTTCAGTTTCCTGAAAGTAATTGATTTAATTATATCAAGTCAACGAATATAATGAATTTCGGTAGGAGTAGTTGAGACTAGCAGCTCAAATTGTGGTACAATTATTTAACTCCAAACGAAATAATTGAAAATATCTTCGAATTTGAATGTAGAACGAATGGAAATAATTATGTGTGAGTTAACTGGTAGAACGAAATAATTGTTTGAATTGACAGGAATATATCACTAACCTTTTTTATTTTTGAGTAGCAAACCGTTAATAGTTTGAATATTATTATAAGTTATGAGCCTGATAAATTAGTGGTGAATATTTCTACTCTGATATCAATAATGTTGCCCAGTGTTTTTTGTCCGAATAAAATGAATCTCATTTACTACATTCCATTACTAAAAATGCTTCATTTTCTTACTCGTATTTTAAATATTGACAACTAGGTGTTATAATTCTAATTGCAGAGATGAAAGTGAATTATTTAAAATTGACCAGAGTATAAAACAGTATAACGAAAGTTTGTAGCTCGGCACATTTCTTTCATTTTTTATGTTCTATTTTCATTTACATATAAGCCGAAGATTCTGTTTACTTTACTTTATATCAGTAGAAACAATTGAGTAATGTTCGTAAATCATTGCAATTGCAATATCCTTATAGCCTAATCATATTCATCATGTTTTGGATGCATTTATCACACTAAATTTATGAAGGAATAATAGAAAATCTACACGCTGCATTCATTGAAGAAAACTGCAGCCATTTCTCATTGAACTCTGCATTACAAGTAGACAAGTAGTTAATACCATAAATCTGCATAAATTATGTACTACTAATCTAACTCACGTAGTAGATAATTTCGAAACCCATCAGTTAGGATTTTGAAATGTTTTTTGGTTAGTTGTGAATATTTTGATGCATAAATGAAGTTTTGTGGCATTTTTTTCTTCTCCAGGACGGAAGTTTGATAGAATTTTGATTATTTATTTTATTCGTACTTGACATAACTGATTTCTGCATTCGTATTCATATTGAATTTGATATGAATGGGATTGCATGTTTTTGGCCATTAGGCGTATCCCATTCCCCCATGGACGGGCATGGCGTGATCCAAAGGCACAGGATTGACACATTGAGATCCACTGCAAAAGTTGAAGCAGCACAGTTGCTGTCCTTGACAATCGTTATCCGTTTTACAGCCAGGGGTCGGAGTGTGGGGACACAGCTTGCTGTCATCCATTTTCAAAACTGCCGGAGGACATTGTCCACTTTGTTTGGCTATTCAGTTTAGGCAATTACATTAAATCATGCCAACTACTTGTCTTCAGTTCTACTTTTATTTATTTGAATAAAGTAAATGTTCATTTTGTGGGCATTACTTCTTAAGTCGCATTGTTTCCTCATACATCTCGCAGGCTTCATTGGTTTCGGACAGACGCACATACGGCAGTCGCTGTAAATCATTAAACTGTCCTGAGTGCAAAAAACTGCAAATATAAATAAATCAAACATTATTTGGGTTTTTTGTAGTATTGCTACATATTTAGTATTTGCTATTATGATATAAATGCAGATAGGTGAAAGTTCAAAGGAGCTTTTTGAGAGATTGAAGTGGAAATGAAGAAAAGACCTCGTTGGGGCTTGGGTTGAATGTTGCGTCCATTTCCAGGATGAAATCCAGGGTTATTAGCTTCTGACAGCTGCATTATCGCAAAACACAACACCAAAGACGAAATTCGAAAGACGAAATTCTGAAACGCCATTGCGAAACTGTGGGATGAAAATACAGAAATTGTTGTTGAATCTGCTATTAGTCCGATTTGTAATGCAACTCAACTTTAACTCTCACTGCGATGTTCTTTGCAGTTAATCTGGTTTGGTTTAATGAAGACCTTCAGAGACAATACTTCATTTCAATAAATATTTTATTGGCAATCATCAACACGAAACTGCTTAGTCACTACCGATTTGGCCTTGTGTACGAGACATGTAAAAAGTTAACAGTCCACATTTCATTATTCAATACAATTTATAATGAAAACTGTTTCGTTGCTTTCAGCTAGCTCACATTGGAAACAGTAGTAACAATAGGCAATGAAAATTGGTGATGATGTAATATTACAAGCATTTCAGTAAGTGGAATAATATTTCCTTTAGGAATAGAAAGAAAAGTCTGCAGTAATTATTTTATGTTACAGTACAATCTCTGAAGTCCTTTGTTTGAATTCATAATTGACGATTATATTTAATAAAACGCTATTAAAATAAAAATGTCTCTTTCTACAAAGGCTTTTATATTTCATGAGTCTGTACAGCTATTACGATATTAACGATACGGAAAAAGTGAAAAACACATCATGTGCACTAATTACAGGCTGAACCAATAGGAGGTTGAAGCATTGCAAGAATAGTACGTATGCATACAATGACAAAGAGATTTGTTAGCGAAACATGGTATACAAAAAGTTGGGTTTTAGGGTTTTTGTTGGGTTTTTGGGTAGAAAAAATTGCAAAAACCTGGGTTTTTGGTTTTTGTGTTTTTAATTCCACGCTAAAGTACAAAATGAGCAATATTTAACCAAACTGCATTGTTTCTGCTTCACTATAACTTTTATTATATAAATTGTCTGAGTAACTTAATTATTAATATTAAAAAGAACATGAACAACTAATTTGATTGATCAAATCTTGCTTTAGTTTGAACTTCCTGAAAAATGCAGTGAATGAAAAACCGATAAAGTACAAAAACCCTCAAAAGCCCACTGGTGTATGGTTTTTCGTGAAAACGCACGGGTTTTTGGTTTCCTGTTTGTTAGCTAAGTAATAAGAAAGGGATTATTCGAGATATTCTGCTCACTGAATTGTGTGGCATAATAACTTTTGTAATTCTCTGAGAACCAATTTGGTCGAGGTGAAAGTATGTGAAGACAGAATTAGGAGGCAAGGCGGTAATGGAAAACGGAAAGCGAAATAAAAATTGGAAGAACTGCGTGAGGAGTTTGCCAGTGAATGTTTTTGTAAATTAATGAGCATTGGGATTACAAAAGTAACTACGATTATTATGAATAGTTTAGCCTTTATTTATGAAAACCACTTATTCTAATTCAATAGTTCACACTCCGATGACAGTCACCCGTCAGGAGTAGGTATACACCCATGGAACTGAAACAACCAAAATGGATCTTCACAGAGGTTTACATTTTATGCGCAATGCTTGCAAGGGGAAAACAAAATGAAAGCGATGACAAATTGTACAAGAAATGGAACTTGAGCAAATTGAGCTGTGTATTGAGAAACGCCGAATCCGCTTTGTTGTGTGTGGTTGAAAGTTGAAAGTGGGAACAGAAGAGCGATCTGTTGGTAGTGGAGTTAGTTTTGTCTGTAAAGAAGGCGAAGACATCCACTTTCCCGACTTTCCACAAAACACGCATCCCCTAACTCACTCATCTTTCGTTTCTCTTAGTAAGTAAAAGAAGGATTATCTTAGGCTCTCTAATGTAACTTCGCGAAATTATAAAAAAGCAAGAGATTTAAATTGAAATATTTGATATTAAAATCCCAAAAAAGGGCAAACGGTTTTGCGCTACGAGCGAATTTAAGTCCTTTTGGGTTTATTATAAAGTGCCGTCAGGTACTTTATAGGAATGGGTATGATATCCGTCTGTCTGTGGTATGTCTTTCGTCTGTGCACAAAAGTAGTGCTCGCAATGGACCGGGTTTGTAGTGCAGTGGTGGGATAGGAACGAGTTTGTAGTGCAGTAGTGAGACTAGAACTTACGGGTAGAAGTGGGAATGGATGAATTTAGTAGGTTTTGGTATTATAGATTTTAAAATAAAATAAATCATACTTTCAAAAATTGGACGGCACTTTCTTACTACGTTAGTTTGTAACGGTTTATTTA
>JABASD010005993.1:0-11132 GCA_019776165.1 Pogonognathellus flavescens
ACATCACCAAACAAAATCCCCTCTGGCTGATCGAGCCAGGACCAATCAACAAACTCCGTTCTCCTGGCCGATAGGGCCAGGTGTCCAAGCGCGGAGAGTTTCAACTAAACTCTTTCAATATATATACTAAAGCTCTGGTAAATTCTACCAGAGGTATGTATTTTTACTTACTAGGATATACAACTTGCTTCCTAGGAATACTCTTAAGCAATTTTCTATGTATTTTGCTTTGCTGGATATAATCGACCAGAAGTACCTATGTGAAAAAGATGCATGCAATGATGCCATAATTTTACATTGTTTGCTTTTCAAGCTTACCGTGTAAACTTTGATTTGCTTTCGGCACATTGCATCCCCTGACAAACTTTGCACAACTATTGCACTAAGAAGATACACTACACTACACTGCAAATACTGTACTCAGAAAAATATGTACTTACTCACGACGTATAGTAGACCTAGAGCAAATATACGATACAAAGTACAAGTTTTTAAAATATTTTTTTCTTCCTTAAGGCTAGTATGGTACATATTACATTACTGAAGTAAAGTTTGCACAAAGCCTGAATTTGTATGTACAGAAGATTAAGATATAAACAAACATGAAGTAAAATTAAATATTACACACTCAGGTTGGTTTGCAGTAAATGTTGAAAGTTTGACAAAGCAAATTGCAAGTGTTTAGTACAGTTACAACTGGGATGAGTTTATTGAGTACAAGTTGAGCCACAGTAAACTGAACAGTAAATTTTGTGCATTTAATGTGTAATTTGGCTAGTAGTCGTATAGGTACAGATAATAATACGCGCATGATGGGTCTGCCGGTCAACCCAGTATCACATTATTGATATGCTGCTTCTCAACTATCACTAACAATGAGTGTGTCTGTGCTAAACAACAGGAGGCAGTTATAAAACGAATAATATTATATAAGAAAAACGGTACACAATGGAATAGTAGTAGCCTGCGAGTTAACAACTAAAATATGATTGCCTTTAGTCGTACAGTATAAGTACTCAAAAAGACTTGTTTTGTTTGTATCAGACTGTAGCATAGCAGCCGTATACACAAGTAGCTTACACATTCAATTTGCGTATTTACGTCAGCGGTTTTATATAACATGGTGATACAATGCTTGGCAATATGCAAAAGGAGTAGTAAATGCATATAATTCATAAAGAGGGGAGGTAAGTGAATACACAGATTACATATATGCAACTTCAGATACGATAGTAGTTAGCAGCAAGCATGTACCTTGAAAATTATTATAAGCCTGCTAAATGCAAAGCTATTAAAAAGATCTACGAATAATCAAATCAACTTTCGCAGACTTATACAATTACCTACTAACGATAACGTAGCGTAGGCAAGTCAGGTTGCTCGTTTAGTTTGGTGTATTAAAGTCAAGTGACTCACATACACATCATCATGCCGTCCTCTACTACTACCACCACCACTACTACTACTGTAGTTCTAGTACAACTCTAATACTACTACTACTAGTAGTAGTAGTAGTAGTGGTAGTAGTAGTCATCATAGTAGTAGTTGTCGTTTCACAAGCACAAAGCAATTGACATTTAATTTTATCACGCTTCAATGCATTTCATTTTAGTTCGCATTTCGTGACGATGTCACCTCTAGCTACATTACTATTACTTACTCTGTCTTTTCCGTCCTTCTAAAGTCTCTGGCGTTTGTAGAGACTACTAAGTTCTATGACATACACAAATGGCAAACCATTTATGATGCATAAATCTAGCATGTATGTTTCCAACTAGCTCTTACGGTTATGGAAGGACTTCTTCTGAATTCAATGTAACTATTCTATATAGCCGCGGCCAGTACTGCTATAGTAGTGTGTTGGCTGGCTGCGGTTGGCGGTAGATTGATGGTAGGATTTGGCTTTCTTTGGTTTTGCTGCTCTTGCTTGTCTGCCTGCAATAAACTTACTATGACTCTATATGCGAAATGCTATATAATATCAGTTTTATATTTCTATAGAAAATATAGAATATCTACCTATGTCTCTATCTCAATACCAGAGTACTTAGGGAGTACTACTACTACTCACACTATACCTGCATGTATTCAAAAACAGAACACATACGGGCTTTCATCATTCTGTTTGTCTGCCACTCTGAACGGAAATTGCACATTTTAGTGCTATCTACATAATATAAATACTACAAGACTAGGAAACACAAACCAATGAAATATACAATCTAGAAACGAATTCAAATAGAAATATTATCGGGGTAGCGATATTATTATGGCGATGGATGCAGCTATAACTGTAGTAGTACATTTGCTTCATTGGGCGCAGAACAAATATGTATGCGAGATTTGTACTACTTATTGCTAGAGCATCGCCGAAGATGGGTAATGTGAGTTTATTCAATGTAATAAAATATAAAACGTGTAATCAGGTGCAGAACAAACATTTAAGGCACTTGATCGAGATTTGTACTATTGTACTGTACTTATTCCTAAGACAAGAGCGTTTCAACACAACAAGAAATGCTGGTAATCTGAATGCATGTAAAAATATAAAATAAGTAAAAAGAATTAAAAAAATGGTATCATTACCTTTCCAAAATTCTGCTCTTCGTTTAATGACTGTGTCCTGAGTTTATGGGTCAGGAATCTGAGCATTATTATTTCTCAGGATAATATTGCTCTAAGTGTGAGTCAATCTCGATCCTAATTTGAAAATGCGTGGATATTCATGATGATCCAGGTGAAATTTGTTGAAGTAGCAGTGGGATAAGTGTTGGGAAACAATATTGCAAACAAATTGAGAATTTTCTGACAAAAAACGGAGAAAATAAGAAATCGTTATTTATGGAATAGACGTTCAAAGGGGAAATTGAGACTGCTGTCTTCTCTTTAGTTCATGCAGCAGGAGAAGAGCACATCAGCAATTTGTTCGGTTCGCTTTTGTCCTCTTTGATGTGCTTTGTGATGTGATTTATTGACTTGCTAGTAATACAGGAGCTGAGAGATATCTGTAAAATTGAAGGAATGAAGTAGGAATATATTTAGAAACACACAATACCCAAGATTGTACTTGTACTACACTTTACACTATTTACACTGTATATAGTTTGCTGGAATTTTATGGGCAGAGTAAGACAAAAATATAAACAATTAAATCACAATCAATTTTGAAATCAGAAATTTTCAATTCAAGCACGAAAAGTATATTAGTTTTCCCTTTGCTGCCTCGCCAGGGGAAATATTTGAATGTAATTGACTCGATTTGGATTTGAGTAGAGAGAAGAGCACCATTTTTCGTTTAGTATTCAACACGGAACCAAATAGTAATTTAATACATACCAATTCAGTCAAGCTCTGGATCGAGATACGAGAGGCTGACTAAACGGCTGTCGGAATTACATTAAAGGATAACAATATGGTAAATTCACATCACACTTTTCTACGATGTGATGTGATGAAACACAGAGTCGAGGAGACGAATCATAAGTCCACTGAATTCATCTATCTCATCTCAATTCAGCTCAATTCATCTGTAACTTCAGATCAGTTATGCTCTCTACTATATACACTGTGGCTTTTTGCCTGTCTTCTCACTATCTCCTTTTCTGTTGGCATATTAGTTGTATATATTCATTCATATCAGGTCAATGGACTACAAATGGATTTCAATGACAAATAATTTTACATTTGCATGTTTCTATTGTATCTATTGTAACAACTCAGGCATGATTTGTCTGATAATAAGTACCAATTGCACTATTATTTGCTTTAGTTCGCATTAGTAGGCACTGAAAACTGAACCAATTTGCTTACTGAATAAAACGTAGCTTACTACTACTACTACTACACTCCCTACTCTTACCATTATACATTGTAGCTTTCCATTTGTAATTCAAGATCATTTACAAAGTCATACTATACAATACTCACAGTAGTGCACACAGACATTTTACTACAACATTCTTAATAATGTAAATAAATGCGGTTTATTGCCAACTCTTTTTCTATTTTACATTCAATAGTAACTAGTTGGAGGTGTGTGTAACTCATTTTATTTGCAAACACTACACTACATATTCGATTGTCTTTTATTGCCCCAAAACGAACGTGATCAAGGTGATAACTATCTAACATGTACATATTCTTTCAACTGTATATATTTTTAATAAAATCTACTTTTGCTCACAAAGATAATATAACACAACAAACTGAACAAAATTGTGGTATATAGTGTGTACCTATTTCTTAAGGTCTGCCAATCAACAATTATATTTTATACACACAAGGTAAAAGTTCATTACCATCGTTCGTGGTACAAACTTCGTACATTCTCATTTTTCACAAAACAAACTCAAATGATGAATTGTATTTATGCACTGCATGTAAAGTTTTAAACTTGTGGTTCACCTTTGCAGGCAACATGCACTTAAAGAGTTAGAATAGCAGAACGTAACATTTGACAATAAATTGGCAATGCCAACTACAGTAAGTAATGTATTATTTTCTATAGAATGTATTCAGCTTTGTACTACGAGATCATTATTTTCCAACAGAAAATTGTGAATGGAAACTTTAAGCGCACGTACAAGTGTTCATGAATGTACATGTGCTTTTCACATAGTTAAAGTAATGAAAAAACCAAAATATTTTTCTTAAGAATTTTGCAACTTAAAGTTTTTGTCTCAATAATACATACATTTAAGGATTGTCTCAAAAACTACAATAGCTGAGAATATCGCAAATATCTAAGATAACTATATAGAGAAAAAAGTACCACTCACTTTCAAAGCTGAGACGGACAAACGGATTATAAATATTTTGATGCGCTTTGGTCATAAACAAAACATTACTGCAAAGCACACACGCACATACACAAAGAGACGAAGAATTTTATTGTCAGTCTGCGTTTCATTTGTAACAATATTTGTAGCAAGTGTATCAAATCACCCACACCCGACCACAACCAATCAAAAGTTGAAATATGTACCTTTTAAATAAAAAACGAAAGTTAATACATCGTATTTCTGTATTGATAGATTTTGTTTCAAAGGCGAAATCAAATCGGTAAAATATCAGTTCACAAAATTTTGGCGATGATTATGTAAATGAAAAAGGTACTTGTTCAGGTATTTGGTTCTCTTGAAATTATATCAAAGAGTGTTCGCCAAAAACCGATTCAACTGCAACTTTTCAATGAGAAAACTTAAACAAAGACTTGAAAAACTCGTGAGATTGAGTAAAAGGTACAAGAGTAAAATTTGAAGTTTTTGAGTTCTGCAGAGAACAATATAAAGTTTAATGCTGCTGCAGCATAAAAGTGCCAATATATTTTATTGGAGTGTCACAGAGTCACAGTGTTTATATTGTACAGAGTTTTGTAGCATACTAATTTGCTATTGAGAAGAAGCCGAAAACCTCTTAAAATTCCAAAAAACTGTCACAATCGCACATAAAATTTTGAACAATTCAGTATTAAGCAGAAAACAACGAAGAGAAGAAACAGACAGAAGTTTGGAGATCGCTGTGAAGACAAACACACGACGAGTAATGGTGAATGGGGCAATACGAAAATATTTTTAACAAACCTGTAGAAAATTGAATAAATCGTAATATTTCTTATATAATGTCACTTGGTACAATTTCTAAAGCCAAAAAGCTTAAGTTTCTCTTCAGGACGTTTACTACTGGAAATGTTCTAAAATTGAAAACAGTGTAGTGTATTGTACTTAGGTATTTTCTTCAAATGAGGAATATGTCTATTGCTCACAAAAGTTCAAGAAATACCATAATCAACGCAATAGTAAATCTCCAATGTGAATTTTGAAAGTTGAGTTGATATTCGAACTCTTTTTTGAAGAGCGAAGATTCCTAGAGCTGCGTTCTGGATGGAAGCTGAAACTCAACTGCGTGTTTCTTCCCGGAGCACGGAGACCTAAGTGTGGGGCAAAGGGTGCTGGAACGTTGGTATACGATACAACCGGAGCAGCCGACAAGATCAAAACTCCGACGACTAGTCAGTACAGCAGTCTAGCCTAGTCAAGTCAGCTCTGAACGAAATTCCAGCCAAACTCCTTGTTTTCAATGAAAAATCCAAAACTTCACTCTTTGATTCACAACAAAATTCTGCAATCAACCCTTTTTCTGTTTCGGACTCAACTTTCCAAAACACAATTTTTTCCAAAAAATATGATTTTGTATACCTTGTTGCCTATCTCCTCTATGGAAATCCTATGGGCAATGTGAGACTTTCACCGAATACCCTGGCCGTATTACGGCAAGTAGAATCTTTTTGGAGAAAGGAGTGCGTGGTTGTTACCAGGCCAAAGTCTAGCAGAGCACTGAGAGCGTAGAGTACACTTGCCGGTGTAGAGACGTGATACTAACTAAACTACGGTTGCGTATAACTATAGTAAACGAGTACGCCAGTCAGCTGCAACAGAGTGGAAGAGTCCACTTGGTCTTTAGGGCAGACGTATATCACGTTCATTCATATCCCACTGAATTTTCACGCCGGATTTTCACGCCATAGTGTTGGCCACGTTCCTCCGATGTCAGTCCACCTAAAATATTCTGAAAATTTCGAAGATCCGACGCTGAAAGCGTTGATGACTCCGGAATTCTTGGGATGACCTTGCCACGACTTTCCCTGAACCATTGATTTGAATGAACCTTTCCACGCAGCGTAAAGTAGAAATTGGGGTAGAGTCGGTGGGGAACCTGCGCGAGCCAAAGGGATCTCTCATGACGTCCCACTTGTGAATGAAAATCATCATTAACCCTCAGCGTAGCTTCAGCTTGACTTTCCCCTATTCTCTTTCTCTTTCCCTTTGACTCAACGCTTGCTGCTTTAGTTTCGGCTTACTGTTACAACCACCAAGGCTTACTACTACTACAACTACACGGGACTCAAAACTCACCAGTACAAAACTTTCGCTTATTTTTTTACACACTACTATTTTACTACTACTACGAATACTACGCCACGCTACGCTGATACTCCTCTCCTTCTGTAGTTGTAGTAGCGACTCTCTTCTGGACTTGACTTGCGAAGAATCTTACGAATTTCTCGGAAAACGTCCTTGCAAATCTCTGATCTTTTTACTCCTGTCTGTCACTTCACGCACACACAATATTATTTTATGTAAGCCACATACCTTAACACACACGTATTGTTATGTACTATATATACGTATATATGCAACTTGTTTAAGTCCCACTACTACTGCCATGTACGTTATGCTTAGCTTATAATTTTATGTAGCAATATATTAGTGTACTATGTAAGCTCATAAGTGTGGAAACCATTAAACGTGTGTATACGAAATACGTTAATCTTAATCTCTGCCAATTATACAACAAAAGAACAAATTCCAGTTTTTGTCTCACGATGCCCCACATTCAACAATTTTGTATGTATTTGCGTATTTATTCACGTATTCATATATTTATTCATGAAATTGGATTTATTATAGCTGTGGTAAATATTAGTATTAAAAATATCAAGTCAACGCGTTATGTAATTTTAGTAAATACTCCGGAGTTTTCACGCAACAGATATAAGTACATAATAAAACATGATAGAGGGATGGTGGATGATGCTGGTGATTGTGATGATATTCTTGTGTATGAATCAGTGAACATAACAATAATTTTATATCCCTGAAATAAATTTTCGCATTTTGTGCCACAGTTGCTTTAAATAATATATTGGATCAACCCCTGCTACACACGATTTGTAGTTGTGTTGTTAGTATCTATACATAAAAATAAAATAGCCGTATGTACTCATCTATATAGCGAGTGTAATAAAAGTTGTAAGATTGGATCCTGTGTAGCTGCAGACCTTTAGGATTGAAGATGCGTTTATCTTTGTAGTACAAGTCGAATATTCTGGATCGCAAAGCAGAGTCAGCAGACTATTGCTTCGAGATAATAAGAAGAGAGGGTACGATTCCCCTTTTATCGTCCTCTTTCTTCTCCCTCATCAAATTAAACCACTCATCTCATTATTTTCATTACATTTCATTGAATTTCTTATGGTGAACTGGGTTTTTATATCTACGTCGATAGTTCGCAGGCTCGGCAATCTATACAGATACACTACTTTCAACAAAGATAGACACGGAATTTCAGATAATTTATCACGGGTAGCTCAAAAGGATAAAGCTGTGTATACCAACAGATTTTTCTGTTTGAGAGATTACTTATTTCACTTGTATCCTCCGCGTCATCATCATCATTAATCATTCTATACACATAAAATACGCACTGTATGTCCGGAACTTCCCACGAATTACTCTATAATAAATATTTATATTTAAATAGTTATAAAAAAGATTACACTGATCTTGTTGTCTGTAATACATACATTGCCACTCATTAATTAGAACAATCGCTTATAGTAATAGCTACAGATAAAATGCACATTGCATTTCAATTTCCAAAGTTAATTATTTCAGACAACAATGACTTGATGACATTGAATTACAGACTTTTAATAACACAATTACCTGTACAGTTTACCTACTTTATATTTTGTGGTTCAGGCGCAACTTTTATTTGCATGAAGTCATTA
Organism: Pogonognathellus flavescens; assembly: GCA_019776165.1. NCBI lineage: Eukaryota > Metazoa > Arthropoda > Collembola > Entomobryomorpha > Tomoceridae > Pogonognathellus > Pogonognathellus flavescens. The sequence continues at coordinate 8,573 of JABASD010005993.1, forward strand.
AATAACTCACTACTACGACTACTGTTGTGCTTCAAGGATTATATCAGCACTTTTAAATTCCTACCATTAACTGCAACGTTATGCTCACATTAATTGCTTCTGACACACTTTGACACGACACTTGATCTCACTTCTTATGTCATGTTTGTATAAACGCACTCTCATCACAATAATATTACAATCTCTTTATACAGAGATACGTGATGTAATAAACTGCATTAGGTATACTAAATTACAAATTGCATTACATACATATATCTAAACGTGTAATGATACATAGATAAGTCTTAGACAAGTCTATACAGAATTATTCGGTCTATAAAAGGTTGCTGTTTACACAAATGTGATTATTTCACAAAGTCTAGACGAGTTTGGTTATAGAGCCACATCAACATAAAATTCTTACTGCAATTATTTATTAACTACATACAACACAGATAATAATACAATTTAGTTAGAAATTATGTCTCTTATGAAATATTTGAATCCGTACACATTTGACACTAATGTGAGTATATAACAAATTCAACTCTTTTGTACATTGCTCATTTTTTAACAAAACGTATTTAATCTGAACAATTAACATTAATTAGGAGCGAAGACAAGACATTACTCTTACATAAAACTACAACTACGGTTGTTTGTTTATGCATACAAATGGTTACAATTAGTGATTTCCCCTTCACTATTACATTTACATTACTATTGTTAGTTGTTTGTTGCTTGCTACATATAAAGCAAAATAAATGTGTACAACCAGTAACATAAATGTACATACAACACAATAACAGTTATTTATAAAATGTTTGCGCACTACTCCATAATAGTAAATACATTGATACATAAATGTTAATCATGTTCAAACAGTTATTTGAGTAGGTAATTCCCATACAACATTACAATACTTCGTCGTGTGGTACGCACTGGCATTATACAATTTACCATAATTCAACTTCAGGTACACGTAGGAATGGCTATGTAATTACAACAAAATTGAATTTACAAGACACCCAGTCAATCCATATTCTGACGGTATTTAACACATCAAGTGCAAAATCAACGCAACAGTACCTTTAATATTCTACCCAGTATTCGTAATGCACAGTAATCAGGGTGTTGCCCAAATAAGGTGATAATATTATTATACAAATTCAGCACTTTGAAGGCGATGGTTAGTGCTAGAACATTATTTTTTCCTCTTAAGTTACCTATATAGTACAGATCGCAAAATCTCTAAATGCAATACAGTACGTATATAATACAACATAAAATTCAACGCCTTTATTTTAACCCGAGGTATTGTAAGTACCATGTATGACTACTGCTAATGCCCATAGGAATGCTATAAAAATTCATTAATTTTGATAAAAGAATTTGGCTTGGCATGGTAATTTACGCCCTTTGGAGAACAGTGAGTTCATTAAGAGAGAATTACCAAACTCTATCTACGGTACACGCATTTCTATGTGAATTACAATTGCCTTTCCACAAATCTAAGTGCCATTACTTTCTTACAATTCAAACTTAAGCTTAGTTGACACAGACAAACAAGTACAACATGTAAATACCACGAATAACATCATTCTATGCATTAGCATATTTTTAAATACAAATTCAAGTGCGCATTTGCTATTATTATTATTTTTCAAACAATTTGAATAATAAAGTCGAGCATTTAATGATAATAACAAATAATATTATTTTTACAACTTGAAGGAAGTAGGTATAGTGTAGAAAATCATGTTGAAGATTATTTAAGTATGTAATAATACCATGAAGAAAGATTTGATGTACAAGAATTTGCACAGCTGCCGCTCCAAAAGAGTAAGACTATAAAACTATTAACGACGCATTTACAAAAGTAGACACAGATATAAAACTGCTAGTAACACACAACTGCGGCTACCATGCTTGCTGCCCATTGTTATTTGTGTGAATTCATATAACTGACAAATATAATACTCATTTGCTGTTTAACTACGGATATAATAACATTTACGCATCAACAAAGTGTTGTTTATTAGATTGCTAATACATTTAGAACATGGTAATATGGACATAGAAGGGATTAATGGACATGGATGGATTACATCACACACAGCACACCCTACAATAATAGATGAGCAGAACTGATGAGTTAATAAGACAAATAGGTACACGTAAAAGTACGTACAACCAAGTAGTAATATCGGATGTATCGAGTAAACACATAACAACGTAATTGGTTTAGGTTTTAGGTATATCTACAACAACAACTGCACAGTACTGCAAACTACACCCGATAGAACATAATGCACCACCACCTCATACATAATACTAATTGAATTACTCATTATTTTATTTCCTCCCTTCCTAATGCGATCAACATGTCAAATAAGCACCTCTCTCCTACAACATACGAAAAATCCAACCGTTGCACAACAATAATACAAATTTCCTTAACTCTAATAAGTTACTTTACTTACAACTACTATTATGCTACTGCTTCTAATACCTTGCCCAATATATAAACAGGGATAGATAAGATATGTAATCACATTATTACTATGAACACGCTAAC
>JABASD010005994.1:0-11131 GCA_019776165.1 Pogonognathellus flavescens
ATACGGTTCTTGGGTTTGTCTTCAATTGTCAAAATAAAAACCTCTTTTCGATGAACATTCATATAATTATTGCGTTCCATATAAGAGTAGTCGTGTACTACTTTCCGTGATTCTTCCCACGCATGAAATTGCATTGCTTTTAACAAAATATCAATGTTGTTTGCGTTATTATAACCTTTGTGAAAATATGCTTTTGATGTTGAGATCTGTCCAATGGGAAATAAAACCACGTGCACAGCACATTGCCAGAAATATCGAGGAAATTTGTAAATCAACGATTGTTCCAGTTCTATATTCATATTTACTTCGGGTGATTTGTAGTATAAAAATTGAACAATTTGTGATGTAAAGGCAGATTCCTCCATAATGGTAACATGATGATGATTACCTACTTCATCAGCCTTCTTTGCCACGATTTTATAATTTCCAACTACAATTGCAGTATCTACTTCTTCCAAATCCCACACGATGTCATTGTAAGTAATTACGTTTATTAAACAATCCCTAAATGGTTGAATGAGAGGATTTATGTTAACTGCATTAATAGATTTTATTGCGTAATGGGTTTTGTAACAAAACCAAAAGTAAATAAAAATGACAATCCAAAATGCCTTCATAACTTACACGGTTTTTATTTGTAAATAAACTTATAAACCTGTTTGTCACACTACAATGATTTTAATTTATATTTGTTTAGTATTATTTAACAGACAGTATATACAATGGGTTTCAATCAATTTCTAAACTGGGAACTTGTGGAAGCTTCCAGATTGCATACTGACAGACTATGAGAATGTAGGTAGTAAAAACTCATCAGCTTAATGCGTGTGGATCCATTATCATATACAACCTTATATTTTTCATTGTGCGACAAGTTAAATGTTTTTTGACTACAAACACGAACTGTATTTGCATACCTATTCGGAAAGCGATTGTAGTTCAATTTGACGAAATTGAAGGTGGCGAAATTAAAAATGACGAAATTGAATTTGACGAAATCAGTGACTATTGCATGATATTGACGATTTAGTCAACGCTGAATTTGACGAATTTATGAAACAATACCAATGTAGAAATCATATTCCACTGATTCTTCTGTGACAACTTTTTCTTTTTCCAATATATAAGATCAGGCTGCAATTGCGGTGTAAATTCGTGTAGAAATAATCATATATTGTTTTATATCTCTAGTAACCATTACAGTGTAGTGTTTCATGTTAATAAATATGATTGGTTGTTGGTAGATTAGTAAGCTTTTTACATAGATGCATGTTACTTTACATACCTATTGATTTTGTTTTTGGTTTGATAAGCGTATGTTATACTTCTAGTATCAGACTGAGAGAGAAAAAGCGATTCATGGAGCTTTTATATATGCATTACTCGCAATCAGCAAGTTTTGAATAAATATGCTAGTTATTTTTTAATCTAGCTATGGTAATGCCTGTAATGTGTGAATGTGTCATGTAACACACATCATATTTACTGAATTTACTCAATTTCATTTAGCCAAATTCAACATTATTTCTTTTCGTCACTTTAAACATTACAGATTTCGTCAATATCAACACGTAATTTTTTCGTTCGCCAAATTCAACGAAAATATGGCCTTTCGCCAAATTCAATTTCGTCAAATTCGATCACAACCTCGGAAAGCATATGATAAATTATAAAGTAGGTCAGATGTTACAGCAGAATATGGAAAGACAAAAGTTTGTGCATGCAATAAAAGTCACGCAAATGTTTTTTAAATTATATAAAATACGGATATAAAAAAGCTTCTGCAAAAATTTCAACCACAAAATGATTTTCGTAAAATTATTTTTTGAATTAACAACACTTTTTTCAATGTGATATAAATAAATGATTACATGAATTAGGAAGCAGTTTTGTAATTTTTATCATGAACAAGCTCGAGAAAATAGATACATATCGTTAATTTTGGACTATTTGGACGCAATTTGCAATTAAAATACTTTCAGACACAAATGTTGCATAGTCAAAAAATTTCTAGCGAGTATTACAAGGCACAAATCTCATCAAGGTTTTAAAGGTTACAAAAATGATTGATAATTGGACAAATGACTCAAATTACGTTCGGGAGTTTAATTAAAGTTTAATAAATATTTCCTAGCTGATATTATAGTGTCATGTGAAAACAGTAATGTGAATAGATTCTTAAAAATTGTACACATTTAGAAAACTGAAGATCACCCCAACATCTTAATATTGGTATAAATCAATTTCAAATGCGCTGGAAACACATTGAAGCATATCATGGAGCTTATAACCCAGAACTTGAATGTGTTAATGTGCTTGGCATTGAGTGATTATGTATCGCGTATTTTATCGTTGTGATTATACACAGACATTCATCATTTGGAAGCTTAGTTCATGGTGTTTGTGCCAAGTTGTACAATAAAATGTAAATAACAATAATATTTGGAGAGTACTTAAGCCATTGACGTTTACGGTGGTTTGCGTTAGCAAAAAGGTGTGTCTTACACGACATTTTCAAAATGCTGAATGTTGAGTTGAACGGCTGGATGGGATTACAATGGCTTAATTCGCTTATCAAAGGAAACTGCTTGCTATACTTGTAAATGACCTTAATCGTTTTAATCTGTTTAATACCTCAAATTGCGATATCGATGACACAATTCGCAATTTTATTACTTCATGTTGTGTTTGGAGCTGTACTCAAACACTATATATGACGCACACAACTTTGAATATCAATTATAAAGAACATTTTCATCATTAATTTTTTAGTTTCAGTAATTTTTTCCAGCTTAAAGGTTTAACAAACAGCTTAGCGTTATCATAAAACTTTGAATAGTGTGATCAAGGGCGTAACTAGGGGGGGGTCACGGGGTGCCCGTGACCCCCCCAAATTGCTGAAAAAATAGGTTATTTGCGGCCGAAGGCCGCAAAAAACCGATTTTTTACACTTCGTGACCCCCCTAAATTTTTTGTGACCCTACCAAATGGCAATCCTAGTTACGCGCCTGAGTGTGATGATATGAAATATTCACGAATGATTTACAGCAGGGTCGTTACAATAAATCTAACTTGCCTAACATATAATACATTATGTCTTTCAAGCTTTGCTCAATAGATGAGCATGGCCTAAAATTATTCGTATTAAAACAACATATAACCTAAAAATGATATACAAGTTATGGATTTATTTTTGTACAGACAAAGTTTCGGGAGATTAAACACTGACTGAAAAATATATAATGAAAAATAAGATCGAAATTATGATTTTTTTTAAATAATTACAAAAATTCCGTACGTTAAAATAAAGTAACTTTGTGGATGATGAACTACAATTACGTTAAATGTAAATCAATTTTGACCAAAAATCAATGTTATAATAATATATTAATTGTAATAATAATATTAACATTATCATTGTGTGTACGTCACGGATATTTTGGACCGACGAGATTCATTTTCAAATAAACAATTAAATGCGGACATAAATACTCCTATTAAAATGTCTTACATTTTATTATCTTATTGCATTAAAAAGTCTTTTAGTGCAATAAGAAATGATAAAAAAATATTTCTATGAATTTTTTGTTCTTCTGAACACATTTTTAACCGTTAATTATTTCTGCCATACGAAGGTTCATATTAATGTATGTATATATATTATTATACCTATAAATTGACTTACTAGGATCTTAATTCAGAGGGTATACAAATATGTTTTATTTAAAAATATTCTTGAATAAAAATATTTTGGTCGTTGGATTACAAATGGAAGAAAACTGAATGCAAGACATGATAATTCGTGGGATAATTTATTAGCAAGTCAAGTTTTTAGAAAAATGTTTTGCAGCAAAGTTTTGTAAAACTACTCGTGATACTATACTCGAGAATCTAAAAGAGGAAATGAATAATCCTTTGAAATAAATGGTGCTGTTACCATCTAAATAAAAACACTACATTAGTCATTGAAAACTGTCACTATTTTGCATTATATTTTATTACAGCGACATTACATTATACTGTGACGATATTATTGGTTTCCATTTCACTGAGTATAACATTGGGTATTACTGGGGTAATCGCAATATTTGTAATGGTCGTTCCAGTGCAAACCTGCTGGACAAGGCTGATGTGCAATAGGCTGACCGTACTGACATGTGTAGAACATTCCACAGTCAAGCGGGTCAGGGTGTAATCCGTCTTCTGCTGGACATACGAAAACCGGAGGGCCATTTGTCGGAACTAATAGGGTAGTTGTCAATTCCGATGTTGCACTAATTTCGGTAGTGGAAATTGTAGTTCCACATGGGATGGGATCCACCGTTGCTGGTGGGGTGAACTCACAGACGAAGTTCAAAAGTGTGGAGCAAGTAGTTCGGCACCAGCCCCATTCTTCTGTACTTATTTCGGTGGATGCCGATAGACAATATCCTTGTTCAATAGATCCACAATTATTTATTTTAGCTTGAAAGTTAGTCCAATAAAATTTTAAGTTGACAGTTTCCCAAAACCATACTCTTCGATTATTTTCGTCGGCGCCAGATACACGACCGCCCATCCAAATCCGTTCTAGAAAATTTAACTCGGATGTATAACATAGTTAGCACTAATTTCCTATTTCATGTTGAAAAAATTTCTAGTAAAAATTTAAAACACATTTTTATAAAGTTGATTGCTGTGCTGTATTCAGCATCATTTAAACAGTCCAGGCAAAAGGTTAGACAATTTATTAATGTTAAACTGTTTGCGACAGAGAGTTTAATCTTAAATTAGGTAAAATATTATTAAGAAGAAAATGTATTAATAAAAAAATAATTTATTTTCCCACAAATTATTGTTTATTGCCTGACATGGAGAACTACAAATGAAAATTAATTTAAATGTGTGAAACATAAATATGATCGCATTCAGAATAAACAAAGTTATATTGCGAGACGACACTGCTACTGGACTTTATATATATATGTACAGATAAAGGTGTGTAAATAGATATTGTCGATTTGTTTAAATATTAACTTACCATGGACATTTTCCCCGCCCAGAAACGAACGCAAATCGTTATCTTGTAACGGGTTTAAAGGTGACACAAGTTCTCCTTTTATGCTGTTGCAGGCACCGAACGCTTCTGCCCATGTTACCTAATGACATATTAAAATACAATGCAGATGACATCCGTTGCTATAGTGTATATTTTTGTCAGGGATTATTTTTGTTAGGAAGTATTACAGTATACGTGTATGCATATCGTTTGTCCGTATTTCAGTTTCAGTATGTATTCATTATAAATAACGCAAGAGAATGACCTTAAACTAGATCCACTAACAGCATATAACAGTATATGGTTCATGTTCAAAGATAAAATCAATCGGTAAGCTTACTCATGATGCCGTGAGAGTGAACTGCCAAATCACAAAGCAAAAGGGCCGTAGTATGTGAAATAAAAATTTAACCCACATTGCCATATACAAATGAAGGATCAATTGCCTCCCACAAGGTTTAAAATTGGGTGTATAGGCTGTGCACATGCAAACCTGGGAGCAATTTGTTATTGAAATAAATTTACATTGTTGTATTATTTCACTTACGGGTACATCACTGACATAATAGTAAGGTCCTTGCGATCCGTCTGTTTTTTCTGCCAGCAATTCGTGTTCAATATCGTTTAATTTGTAATAATAATTTCCTAAAATAAAAAGTATAACTTGTGAATATGTATATCAATGTCAGTATGGATTTTAATATTATATATTTCATATTCATTACAAAGCATAGAATAAAACAACGTTTTACCTTTTACGTACTTGCATTCTGCAACAACCGAAATGATCAGTAGTAGGATCCATGGTGATACAAAGAACATTTTGCTACAAATTTATATAAATAAATACAATATCTCTAATTAACACCATATTATAATTATTCAAGGAATGCATATAGTAGTACTATATTTTAAGAACAGTTGTTTATATTACCTATATAAAACGGATAACACCTAATTTTGTACAAACTACGGAAAAGTCAGAAGACTAAATTCTTTCTACTTTTACGCAGCAACTGTTTCTCTTATTTTTGTATTGCATGATTACATTGAGATATACCCTTGCAGTGGATTATAATTCAACATTATTGAAGGCAGTGATAAATTGATTGACAACTGTGACGAATTGCTAATTTAAAATTTAATTTTTGGGCAAATGTTAATTTAAACGATATAAGGATGATTGATGATGATTTTACAAGTGTTTACTCTCTGAGCTACTAGTTTGTTAACCCATGACTCAATGATGTAAGGGAATTGCGATGTTATTCTAAAGCACCACATTTTTCTGATTATACTTACATTGTTACATTATCAAACACATAAAAAATTAGGATTTTAAAACTGTGCAAAAGATCTCCAGGTAAACGTGAATCAAATGTTAATGCGAAAAACTTAATCTTAATTTTATATTTTAAAACAGTAACAAGTAATTGAAGGAGAAACAATAGAAATACATAGTCAAATGGTATCAATTAATAATGATCGTGCTCTGGCCCGTAGCCAGGGTTGGGGGTGCTATGGGTGCTTAAGCACCCCCCAGATCATGTTTTTATACACTAGAAATTGTTGGAATTTTCAAAAAAAGGCCAAAAATTTTACAATTTGGCTCCAAAATAACGAAAAATAGCCAAATTTTTAGCGCTACGCACGAATATAATGTGTTTCTGGGTTACTTTAACCTAAATTTTGCTCCAATTTGTCGCTTTATAACCCCAAAGTGACCTTCTAACCAGCTTAGCACCCCCCCCAATTTTCATTCGTGCTTGCCTACATTTGCGCACTTTAGGAAAAAATACAACGGAGTTTAAAATTATTTGTCTTTCAATTATGAATACCGTAGTAATGTGTCATTATTTATAAAGTTGTGTTATCTATTGCGCCTGATGTTTTAAGAAGATGATACACAGAAGAAAGTGTTACCTTATGTCGGTCGTTGAACATGTCTTCCATTCGGAAAGTTGTTGTCGGCCCTTTTAGACCGACCTCGGCTGATTTGATTACATGTGACATTTAAATATTTGAGGACATCTGTCATTTAGGTCAAGCCACCCTCGATTTGCTGTCGGATTTTTTCCAATCCTGAAACATTGAAGGTCGGCTTTCTTCTCAGGTCAACACAGGGGGACATTACGTAGGCTTTGCGAGGGGATTAATTGGTAATAACTTGCCACCTTAGAAGTTACACACATGTATTGTAAAGATGGTAAAAATTTACTGGAGTTATTTACTGCTTTTAAAACTAGTGATGTTGAATCACTTTAAAGAAGTATAGTGAAATCGGTAGCAACTTAAGCTGGAATTAAATAATGCCGTTTTATTGTGGAAACCAAAAACAGATTTACCTTTTTGGTTGTTTTCACACAGTATCCAGGGGGAATTTTGCCATGGCTCACACACAGAGTATATTATCTTACACTATATATTTTATTGATTATTAAATTAAATTAAATTTATAGAGAGTAGCTTTATAAATGACTTTTAAAATGTTATTGAGGAACTAAGTCACTTCATGGAAATGTCAAAGTTGTCCGTCTGTTATTCACTACGACTCAATAACGCTTTGAAATAATGACTTTAACCTGGATTCGCGTAGTCCAATGGTCCATTGGAAGGCTAAGTGTGCAGACAGCGTCAATCCGGTCAGACTGTTCGCTTCGTTAGGCCGTCACATTTGGTTTATAATTTATATTAAAATCACACACATTCACTAATCAATAAGTTCCAATTCTCAATAAATTGCTAAATCTTTTTTTTGCTATAGAACCCCGACTTTCAACCATGGGTACGTGCCTGTTATTTTCGAATATTCCGGTTCCACAGGGACGCAGTGAATAATCATTATCGTAGAAAAGCTTTTAAGCTTTTAACTTTCATTATCTCAAAACGTAACATATTGACGTTAAAATGTATTAAACATATAGGTTAAACCTATAAGTCCACAGACTTTTTGGGTGTAAACTTATATTGATTATTTCGTGGAACTATATCGATGTCATAAAAAATTGTTTAATGTTTTAATTTTTGGTTTGAGAATAATTTACACTTTAATTAATGTTACAATAATGTTTATTTGAATTCAACTGTATCGACTTATTTCGTACGTGCATTAACTGATTTTTTTACTCTGACAAACTACATTAACGTAAAGGCGTGCTAAAGCGTAAATTTAGTACCATCGTGTATACCCTACAATACAAATAAACCATTTGCAACGGTGCAATAAAGTAGCGCAATAATAAAATATTATTAACGAATTCACCAAAGTGTTGTCAAATAAGTTAGCAGCCGAATAAATATTCTTATTATATATTATATTTAAAACATTAATTTTCGAAATATTTAAATATTAGCGGTTGTCTTCAAATTTTAAATTTGACGATTTTCATTTCCAATTTCCAAACATAAATAAAATTCACTTAGTAGTATTTAAAATGCAGTGTATTGTCGAGGCTGTGTTAACACAATAGAAATTCTGAAAGGTCAAAGTTGATGAAGGAGTTGACCGATTGATCCCATTTTTCAATGGGGCCTCTCTTGTGATCCAGAGATCACGTATGAGACGTTTAAACCTTTTGTGTTCATCCTTTCGTGAGTTATAGTGGTCACAGACCGGCGGACAGACAGACAGACGTAGACACCGTTGTTATAAAGTAGCTTGCGCTACTTAATAAACCATTCGCATTCAAAACGGATGTAGTCAAGTATCGAAAGTTCATATTGCCATAATTTATATAGCACAATCTAATTTATTTGAATTATCCACAATTGTATGGCAATGCAATGAGGAAGTAACAATGTTTCGCACCATGTATGCATGTTACGGCACTGATGCATAAGCCAATGACCTATGTCACCGTTTCAACCTATTTTCTAACTGGATTTTCCCTTTGACTACAATATCAGGTACTCAATATTTGAAACATTTATGCTTTTTTACTTTCTATGAAGTATCGATACTTAATAAACCACTTGCAGCTATTGAACTTAGTGTTAAAGTATATAAATAGTGGACAATGAGGTGAAGCTGTATTGCGAATTATGACCCCGTAACTTTATCAATGAGATTACCTGTGACACTATGTTGTAGAAGTATGACTCCGTTAACTACCTATATTTTAAAAAAAATGTTTTTCAGATACAATTGAAATATTTGCGCTCTTCGAGTTCAAAGAATGACGAATTTCTAAAATGTTTTGATTTGTTTGTTTTAAACTCATTAAAACTAATATTGACAAATTTGGAAATTCTATACTAATTGAGTACTCTTTTATTTATTCATGCATAGTAACTGATTATTTGTCTCTAACCACTAACCACATAAAGAAAGCTTTAAATGCCTCTTTCTAATATTAATACCCTAAATGGTAGTATTTTGTGATTCAAATTCCATTGATTACCACACAAGAGCCGACAACCGAAATGTGTGAAAAGTTATATGAAGTTTGGAGAAACGTAAATAGAAGGTTGAATTTTTTGTAAACGTAGCACATTTTTTGACATCCCTTATATTAATTGTAGATATAATAATTTATCTCATTATCAATTAATAAATCAAGTCATTATGGATTATTCATTATCATTAAAAGCACCAGTTAATCAAAGTTAAACTATATAGCTTAACCAGGGTTTAAATACTTCAAACAAGCAATGATGAACAAGGCAATAAATGCTGAGATAAACATATAAGCTGAAAAATGACATGTACTAATACTAACGTACTTATTATCTGTAAAATGGTATATTTTAAACTTAAGTGTCTGTAATTGTTCAATGTTACTGAATTATATTTGTATACTTGTAAAAAACTATCTGTCGTGAAATTCTTCCCTGATCTTACTTCCAATAATTATATTACAAAAGCCAGTCCCATTGATTTGCATATGATATTATGATAATAAAAATACCTTCAGTGACAATGATTATATATGGCTTAAAATATATGCTAATTAGTATATGATTAAAACAGTCCCACAACTTGTAACCAGTTTATAAATTTCCAGCGACATTTTTTAATTACGAATGGGCTGTGGAAATAAGATGAAACATATACTCTCCCATTATTGTCCAATTTTTTTCATTCTTAATTCATAACCTACGCTGGACAAAAGCGACGAAGGTTTTTAGTAATGCAAATCGCCACATGCCTTTATGACTAAATATTATAGTTTCATGATTAATTTCTGTATCAGTTTCTAATGAATAGTTTTTAACCTATTATGTGTAAAAAGACAATTCCGTGAAAGCAACATTCATTCATAAAAAAATTAGTTATTAATGGGCAGATTTGATTAGAATTATGGATTCGTTAAAATATATCCATGGAAAAGTTGTTTAATAATCTGAAGCTTTAGCTCTTTGGTAATGCAGTTTTTATTTCCTTTGACTTTCTGAAACCCAGGTGGAGTACTTCAACGAGTGGCTATTTTGCTCTAGTCCCCTGATACCAGAAATCAGTGGTTGTTTGATAAAAGTTTAAGCCGTGAGGACCGTTTAACCCAGACATCTGAAGCCCACGCCCCCAATATGAGAAACAGGAATACGCCCCGCTGTGATAGTTTTGCTATATACCGTTGCAAAAATTTCTGAATAATATGAAACATTGGCACGAATCCAAATTCCTCTGAAATTGGCTTTGCAATAGAAGTTGCTGTAAATGTATGGATATATGATATATCCATATAATTACAGCAACTTTTTAAATTAAGTTCTTAGTTCCACGATTGGCATTCTTATTTAAACCGATTGATATCACAGTCCGAATCTGCTGCTTCTACGCATTTCTTTAAAGAGTGACTCCACAAATAGAAAATCGGGCAGCTCTTATGTGCCACTACTAAACCTCCTTCGCAAACATAATATTTAGCACAGTCTGTCGGGTCACCAAATTGTCCACTAGGAAATGGACATACAAAATTAGATGCATCTGTTGTTGTGGTCACCGCTATCGTTGTAGTTTCTAAAATTAAAAAAGATAAACGATTTTGTTATTTTAAATTTACAGGATGTTATTTTAAAACTGCAATGCAAACGAACGCGTATCCATATAAACATTGGGCACATTAATTAAACCCATAATAGGAAAAAAAAGAT
>JABASD010005995.1:0-11124 GCA_019776165.1 Pogonognathellus flavescens
TGTACTCGTAGTACTCAACGCTGTAATTATATAGCTATCCTCGTGCATTTATTACTCAAACCATGCTCGTACTGCTATCTTCACAATTCTGCCTTTATAATAACGAACAACTTGTACTAGTGTAATACAAAAATTTGAATGTAATCTACAGTACTGTCTGAATTTATCTCAAAAATTAATTCATTACGATGATATTGCCAGGCTCTGCACAACTTATCGGCCTTTAATGTTTCAGCAGAGACATCGATACCTTCTAGTTCCAAAACGTATCCCTGAAAATTTAAATCAATTATTTAATTTAATTCAATACTTTTAGGCGGAATTTGAAGTAAACTAGAGAAATATTATCAAAAAATGGGTTCGAATGAAGTTGTAACGAAAGAATTCCTAGAAAAAGCCATTGGAAAGCAAATTGAGTCATTTAGCTTCAAAGCTCAAGCTGACACTGGTAACAATTTCATGAGTGTCATTTACACATTTGACGTCAACATTATTTCGCCAGCAAAAGAAAACCAAGAGCCTTCAGTGGAGACAGTTCACTATTTATGCAAATGTTATCCATCCAGTGCCGGAAGACAAGATTTCCTGAATGAGCAGAATATATTTTGGAAGGAACTGGTTTTCTACAAAGATTGGATTCCAGAATTACAAAAACTGCAAGAAGATTTGGGAATTAAGGATATCGTGAAGCCTGATTTCCCCGAATTTGTTGCTGGAGATGCAGTCAATTTTAGTAAAGCACCTGCTGAAAAACAAGGTGAATGCTAGAAAAGTATAATATATATTTGTTTCTTATATTATGTAATAGGTCGAGTTATGTCAAAGTTAAGTACTTATAAATTTGAACACATAATACATTGGCAGCTTGCTTTTCATAGAAAATGTTTTCTTTACTTTATTCATTAATTATTTGTTTTTCAGTCAATCAAAATTTTTTCAATTCATAAGTTTCTGTTTTTTATATGCGTGAAAACTTGTTACGTCATATTCTATTAATTACTTCAAATAAACAATCCATATATAATATGTTCATTGGATAACAAACAATATTTTTTGTTTAGACGACAACAACAACCCGTCCTCGGGTAAAATTTACCAGCCTTTCGATAACTACGTTATGATGGTGGATCTTTGAAAAACGAAGAACTTCAAATTGCCTGATAGATTAGTAGGATTAGATAAGGAGCATATAATGGTATCAACCGAAGCATATGCCAAAATCCATGCATTAAGTTGGGCTTACAAATTTCACAAAAAAATTGACACAATTAAGGAGAAATTTCCCAATTTCCAATTTGACTATGAAGCTGGAGAAACCAAAAAAAGTTTCGATGGCATGTGTGTTTCTACGGTAGAAGAGGCTGTACGTTCTCTTGAAGCCTCAGGAAGCTCTTCAGAATTGATTGCTGCACTAACTGCTTTCAAGTACAAAGCTGCCGAAGTTATGACTGTTGGATTTGATAGCCACAGAGATACGGATAAGGACTTCGCTCAATGTTATCGCTTAAAACCGGCCGAATTTTCAGAAGCTGGTAATTCACAAATAATAATATGGCTAATTTTTTTAATTTTTAATGATTTATTAGTACCAAAAATTACTACAACAATATTTACAATTGCGTACTTTTTAATCTACATTTTGAAATTTGTTTAGATATTCCATGGAGAGTTATCCTACACGGAGATGCTCATTTGAACAATATGCTCTTCCGATACAACTCGAAAACTGAGAAACCTGAAGAAGTAGTGCTACTGGATTTGCAAGTATGCAGAGAGTCATGCCCAATGATGGATTTAGTTTATTTGGTGTTCACCAGCACGAGTTCAGAGTTCCGAGTTGAGAATTCCGGTTCTAATATTCATGAAATGTTGGAGTTGTATGTCAATAGATTCAATTATTATTGTAATCTCCTAAAGACCGAATCCCTTCCTGGGTTTACTCTCGAAGAAGCGAAGCATAGATTTAACAGGATCAAAATTTTTGGATTCATGATGAATATGATGACCGCTGGAGTCCTTCTTAAAGAAAGAAGCGAAGCCGTGCAGTTGGACTTTATCACAGGAATGGATCATGCTGAAATGATAAGTTCACTAATGACGGGAATGAGCTCCAACAAGAAGTACAATGACAGAATATCATCACTTACTAAAGAGGGTTACTCCCAAGGTATAATATAAATTCTATAGGTGTAAAATTAATTGTGAAAAATTCCTGCATTAGCATGCGAAAATAAAAAAATAATACAATAAGGGTATTGTGACTTATCATTTTTATTTTAATCATGCTTGTCACATTTGTCTGTTTGTTATATCTAAGTTTAATTAACTCAAAAAGTTTTTAATTTATGTTTATGACGGTTTATATGTTTTACATCTATAATTGCAAAATGATTTCATATAATTAAAAGTGGGTATTGCTAGTGGTGGATCTATAACTTGGGGCACATTAAATAATATTCCCATTGCTACTGCCGTCCCTATCTTTTTTCAGGATGCCAAAAACATCGTTATGCCAAATATCATGCAACAATAATTTAAATAATCTTATTCGCAATCCGTAGCCTATTTCACGGACCGAAATGAATGTGCATTTTTCTTAATTTGTATTTCGTTTTGCCACAGTATTTATTTTGTAATTGGACAACAAAGTTGACGAATATCGCACAAAAGCATTTTCGCAATCATTTATATTTATATTAATATGTCTAAATAGTATAACTTGAAAACAAAATGGATAAGATGACGAAAATTATTGCTATTGCAATGTAAATGGTCACTTTTCCCTCTGGTGTGGGCTTGGGGGGTTTCTTTCTCAAAAGAATACTGATTTCAGTTATTAAAGTTTGAGTGACTACTGTTTCTGAATCATCCATACCTAAAATTTGATGTTGCATCAGAAGGACTTGCTTGTGTAATTTTAATGCTTCCCCTTCCCTTTCTTGTTCCATATATGTTTCCGCCAATGTTTTTGTAATATGCACTAAATGCATATTTTCCGGTTTGTCAATTTTAACAGTTTTATTCAAATGCTTTAGCCAAATAGAAGCATCAGATTTATCCACACTTTTGTTGTACGACGCTACAAGTTTTGCAACAGAAATTGTGAAGCCACCCTTGTAAAAGATATTTTGATCTGTATTATCTGGGTCTGGTTTTAGAATTTCTCGTAATGAATTATCTCTCTTGATATGAAAGCATGCTTTCCAGCATATCAAGTGTGTTATGATAGTGTCACTTGCATTCAGAATCGTAAGCAATTCATCAATAGTTGCTATACAGAATTCGATTCCTTGCTGATACTGCTTCAGAAATAAAAGTTTATGACACAAAACATTTGGAAAATTAGAATGGAGAGCAACTACTTCCTTGCCTTGTTTGATTGCATGACTCCAAATACTTCGAACGTGGATAATATCTTGAGCCGCAATTTCGTCCACATTTTTTGTACATTCATTTAACAGCCCCAAAAGCAAAATCTGCATGTCAATTAAGTTTGGATTTTCTTTTAAGTCAATCTTTATGACGTCTTGCACCAGACGATGTACAGATATTTGCTCAGTGTCATAGTCGTAAGAAATCATCGAATGGTTTACTAAAAGTGTTACAATTAAATTGCGGCTTGTACTGATTAAGCGATCGTTCAATTCTTCTGCTAGTTTATCTAAAATGTTTTGTTCAATTGAAGTACTTAATGAAGAAAATTCATTTTTAAATACTTCCTTAACAAACGCGTATCTTATTTGATCAGAGTTGCAAACGGAAATGATTTCCATGGTCTTAATTAAGTCAGACCCGATAAAAGAAATTGTTTCTAATTTCTTTAATGTTACCTTCCATGTTAGATAAGTTGTTTTGACTTCGTCTGGTAATTCAAAGTTAAGGATCTTTTTAGTTTCCTGTTCGAATAATTTAAGGTAGTTTGTAATAGCAAGGCTGTTGGGCCAATTGCTTGATGAAATGAAAGCAGCAGCTTGTTTCATCGCAAGAGGCAAATATTGCAATCGGTGGCTTAAGTTTTTAATGTCATGTAATTGTGATTCGTCGTTTCTGTCCATCACCAACTTTTCAATAAAAAATTCAATAGCGGCTTCTTCTGACAACAGGCCCAAATCAATTTTTCTTGTAAACTCACAATGTTGTAGAACTGTCGAACAACGGGACGTTATCAATATCAAAGGCTTCAACCCTTTTGGAGGTAAGTCTTTAGCATATCTGGTGAAAAGTTGTAGTAACTCGAAGTAAGAATCAATATTGTCTAAAACGAATAAACTCTTTGAACCTAATAGAGTGCTGTTAATATTTGAAAATAAACCTTGCAAATCCAATTGATCTGGAAGCATCATTACTTTTGCCAACCGTTGTAGTGATCCAAGAGTTGTAGATTTTGCCTCGCAATTTATTCTAATACAGTGTCCGAATTGCTCGTTGAAAAACCAATTGGCAAAATGTCTTGTTAGTTCGGTTTTCCCAACTCCGCCAAGTCCAATAATTGGAAAAAATAACAACCTACCGTTTGAATGATTGTCAAGCCACAACGTTTTCAATGTTTCAATTTCTGTGCTTCGACCGCGAAATATTAGTGACGGTTGCCCAATTTCAAACCATATTGGAAAAGTTACTTTGGTTTGTGGCTTCTTGTCTGGATTTGGATCATTGTGGATGGGTTTCAATCCGGTAGAACTTCCAGTTTGGAAACCTAAAGAAGAATTGTATGTAGATTCGAGTTTATCTGATATGTGATTATTGTGACTTCTTTCAAGGCATCGTTTAATATCAGATAATGATATTTGTCTCCTTTGTAATGACAAGTACAGTTGATGATTCTGCATATATTTTGTCGGCTGGTTAACCTAAAACCAATTTGAAGTAATTGTAGTACGTAAACAAACACTAATTTGAAAATGAAAATTTATATTTGAAAATTAGTTTGTTACATACTTGATAACCAATTAAAATGAGTGTATAATGGGTTACTAGGGCATAACGCATAACAAAAGACTTACTATTTCTTCGCTTTCATTTTGGGATATTATCCTCTCCTGTACGAGGTAAACGAGAAGTTGATGAAGGTTTACTGTATTTTCACACAAATAGTTTAAATTTTCACGTATAACACCTTCCATTTAAAACTTTTCAGAACTTACTATTTGAAATATTCAAAAAATATAGATGTGGAAATTCGTTGAATGCCGAACAACGTTATACAATATTAATTCATTTTCTGACGACACTATATTTCGATATCAACGGTATAATGTATTAAACTGCAGTAAGCTTAAAACTGCTAAATTAATATCACAACTCAAAGTGCGATAAAAATAAACCATCTTACATTAGTGTACAAATGATTAACTTTATTGACTCCATTTTTCGTCAAGTGGGCCAAAAAGTCCAAGTACCACGATAACATTCTGATAAACATGAAATTTACTTACTTACTTTCTACTATGGAAGCATATACACAGAAATGAAAGCTAACAGAGTAATATCGTACGTTACGTATAAGCAAATAAATTCTCACATGTGAATTCATTTTCGAGGAGACCAAGATAAGCAACCGTGCTAAATTTTACAATTCAGATATACCTATATGTTATTATTTGCCTGGAAAGTTTGTTTTGTTCATATCGCTTCCTTTAAAACGTGGTGGACGAATATGTAATCTCTGTAAATGTTGAAATAGCTGACCCAAACGAACAATTAATTTATATTTAATATTTTCATAATTTTAACTATTCTGTGGTGATATAAATAGAACGCATGGATAGAAATTTAACATGGGACGAATAAATATGAATTTCCACTACCACAATAATATATCTAAAAGTAAACTCTTATCGCCGACCTAACTTGGAAACATCAGTTTTTGTAGGAATTGGTAGTTATTTATCTCAATAATACCTTACCGATATTTCAAATACTTATTTGAAACTTAATTTTTGATAATAAGCTCTTCCTGGTTTGGCCATACGTAGTTAAGCTAATAGTAAACAATATAAAAGAGTACCATGTGATAAAAATGAATAATAAAAGATTCAAGTCTCATTTTATTTGCTTAACCGAATTTAATATTGGATGTATAACGTTATTACGTAGCGTAAGCCACTTTATAAGAATGGTGTTTACGTCCGTCCGTCTGTCCGTACATCCTTCCGGGACGGTGTGAGCGTGAAAATCGGTGACATTGAATAATTGGTTGCGAAAGCTACTTTATAGGAATGTTTCGTCGGTCCGTCAGTCCATCAGTGTATCAAATAATAAATAATTTTATATCTTGACGACCAATCAACTTAATTTGGTCCAACTTTGATAAAACAATTGACAGCAACAATGGTCAAAACTTTTATAACAGCAGCTGGGAAATTAATTGACAACAATAAGCAACTGTTCGGCAACATAAATAACGCGTCAACGTTTATCTTATGCTACTTTATTACAGCCGTTTTGAATAGTTTGTTAAGTGTTACAAGATACATTATGCGAATAGGTTTTATGTCCATCTGTCTGTGCATACCTAACTCAAACACGGTTTGATCCAATCGTTTCAAATTTATTATATAATATCCACAACCAAGGGGTCGTTTCAAAGGCTCCAGTATAATCCAATATACTTTTGCTTAAAAGTGAAGAAAGTGAACCGTCATTTTTGAGTTTGATAGATCTAAGATGTTTGATTTTTTGTGAAATAACTATTGACGTTTTGAAACAGATATTATTAAAATAGTTATTTAGCTGCATCCTACACTACACACTAACAAAGTGATTAAGTGATGCATATTGATGTTTTTAATACATGTAGTCAGCATAGTTATACTGCTACAAACACAGTGCCAAAGTTGAAATGATGATGCTGTTGTAAATGTTACATTGTCATTGTCAAATTACCGCGTCACTGTTCACTTCGTTACTTCTATCAACCGCTCCAAATGTTTTATTTGTACTATTTTTTATGAGTTGTATTATAAATGCGTTATCATTCGGAGGGTGTGTAATAACATGTATAAACTGGATATAACAAAATATTTATTTCTCTACTATAGAGTTGATCGTCGCTTACATGGATATATATAATCCACGTTTAATACTAAATTACTGGATCCATTCAATCATTAAATCCAAGTTTAGTTGTAACACGAATTCCAATAAATGGTATTTTTTGCAATATTATTGATAAAAAATTGAAGAACATCATTATCTATCATCCCAATGATATTTTACTTGTTTCAATAATTTAATTAAAAGATAAAAGTCAACCGATATGGAGATTCGTTCATATATACGTTCATGGCACTAACATTGAGTAGGTACGCCAATGTGTGTTGTAAATAATAAACTATATTTTTCAAACAATAAGCGAACAGTATTTAATTCTCCAGTCGATCGATTTGTTCAATAGTCATATAGTCTCAAAGCAAATATTTGGGTTTGTCTAAAATAATAACAGTGTAATAATGAAAATGTAAGTAAAAATTTAAATATTCTTAAATGCTATTCCTTACCATATACGGATCTGTGAATATTTAAAACAAAATTATATTTCAAATGGAAACTTTTACTGTTACAGCAAGCATGAAAATAGGCACAGGGCTGCGGAATATTTGATTCGCCAGTTGAACTTCGACACAATTAAAACGGATTTATTCCACAATGGCATCATTAGCCCAAATGAACTCATTTCCAACAGCAATTTTCTCCAAAGCCAGGAAAACAAAGAGTACGGAAATAATATTGTGATGAGTTCGTTAATAGATCGATTTTTTGCCAGGTATTTTTTTCATGCAATTTAATTTTTTATATGCATATTCTCCAAAGCTTACATAATTATTTCACCGGTTTACAACTTACTGTTGTAACTCAACATATCACTTACAATTTATAAAATATATAAATATATATTTATCTGCAGTAATGTGTACTGTAATATTTTATTTTTATATTTATTAGTGATGAGAGAACCGCTTTGATTATTGAAATTCTACAAAATTCTGGAGCTTATAGGACGGAAGCTTTCTATCTCAATGAATTTCTGGAATGTCAGAAATCCAACGCCAGTTTCTGGACCTGTAATGTTTCCGTTTGGTTCTCAAGTCTACATTTTCTGTATATCACATGTGTACATTACAAGATAAGTTTGTCAAAGTCTGACTAATAGGTTTTTATTTTATTTTCAGTTACCAAACGGGCGTATTATTTCCCCACACAGTACACCAAACTGCTAGAAGGCAAATTAAATGAATACAAAAATGTGCATGTGGAAAATACTGCGCCTGCAATGAATGAAGTAAGCATTCAAGAGCACAGAAATATAATTCAAGATCCTAATCCCAACGCATCGGATGAAAATTTAAGCTGCTGTCAAGAAATTGAAAAGAATCATTGTAAAGCTGAGAAAGAAACTGTAAATATTGGTAATTGAGCAACTTTTCAAAAAACCTACTTACTTACAAATATATACTTAAAACCACCCATTTGCATTCAGGTCCTCCATCATTGCCAAGTGTTCAATGTAGTGAAAATACTTGGTCAATCAAGGCTGATGTACCATCTTTTACCCAGTTTCAGCAATATACTATTGCTAATAATGAGATGGACTCAGTAATAGCATCAATGGGCCAGGTCGTTGTAACTCCCATGGAACAAAGCGATGAAAAAATAGCAGCCGTTTTTCACCGGGTCACCGACTACGAAGATATGTCCGACAAGAGCAACGTGGACGAGGTCAATGTATATGAGATTGCAAAAAAGATTGGTGTGCCGGCAAGGAAAATTAAAGGACGAATTCAAACAAACAGAATTGGAAAAGTGAGGAAACAGATCACACGTCCATTAAAAGTCACATTCAGAGACGAACAAACTCGTGATTCATTTATCAAGATGGCAAGGGAAAAATCAGACGTGCTGGAAGCAGTAAACATTGTTCCCTTTGTGAAAAAAGAAAAACGTCATCCATTTCAGTTCTGGAAGAAAAACAATCGTGAAAAACAAAATCATTATCATCGCTGATCATCAGAACACCGACAAAATTTGATCTTCTGTACTTTCTGTGGAAACGATAAATTATATTTGACAAGGAAATTTAGAAAATAATCCTTAGTTTTGCCCTTCTATTATTAAGAACATCTTTTAGTTCAATTGTAAATCCTACACTGTGCGAGTATTTTACAATATATTAAAAAAATCCTAAATTAGCTCATTGTGTTTAAAGTGAATGTGCTAATCAACGTGAACTATGTAATGAACTGACACTTCTCAAATATTTGCGGAATAAATAAAAATTATTGTAAATGCATAAATTTAAAGCTTTCATGTGGTCCTATTTTTTACTCTAATCTTGGTTTGGTTTCTGGACTTTAACAAAATTATTTATTTCTCAGCACTCTTGATACACATAAAAAATGAACCATCAAATTAACGATTCGTACATTTAAGCCTTCTTTGTTTGTCGAATTACAAAGGAATGTAGTAGATAAATGTTATAGAAATAAATAAACAAACAAATAAACAAATAAAGTAAAGTAGTAATAATTGTAACTAATAAAAACAGAAACAGGCAGAAATAAAATTTGCAAAAGCTTGCTACCACACATTTCGTATCAAAACAGTTCTCAGTTAATAGTAATAACATATTCTCAACTATCAGAGAAGCTTGATAATAAGCTGATAAGATATGGTACATAGGTATGCCTGGCATGGTGATAACGAAGACAAACACTCGTTTACACAATACTTTTATTTATTCACGGACCAAAATAGTACGTCAAATGTTTGTGAATAAATATGAAATCATGTGGCGATATTGAATATGCTTGTAGTGTAGTTCTCGAGTCGCCCTGAAGAAATTATTTTGTTGACTGTAATATTATATTGATTGCCTATATTTTAATTCTAATTGTACTCCTACTTTGTAATTGTCGCAATCTAATTATAGTTGTGGGTACAATGATTGTATTATAGATGCAATACATACAAAGTTATTTATTCGGTAAAATTGTGACAGATAACGCTGACTTAAGTAGATCTGGCAGTAGATCTTCTTATGTAAGTGTGAATGATAGTGAATGATAGTGTGAATGGTTTTGGCAACCTTTCACTAATTTTTGACATTGTTAAACTTAACATTTTATTTTGCTGTATCCAACAACTTATACAATAAAAGCCAAAAATAAAAATTGATACTTATACATTTTGTGTCTAAAATAATTATGCAAAATAGATTTTACATGTAAATAATGCAAAGCAACATCATTGATTTTAATAATAAATAATATTAATTGTTTTGTAATATTTGGTTCTTGCTGTTTTTGAACGTCTTTTATACACTACACAAAACACAAGTTGTGGGTAATTGGCTACTTCACAAGCACTTGTTATCAAATATTATTCGCTCATCTGAAATCCCCTCTCTGTTTAATTAATGCTTGACAAATAGGCAATTGATTATCAGCATGGGCGTAAATAGAGGGGGGTCACGGGATGCCCGTGACCCCCTAAATTGCTCAAAAAATAAGTTATTTGCGGCCAAAGGTCGCTAAAAACCAATTTTTTATACTTTGAGACCCCCCTTAAACTGTTTGTGACCATACCAAATGGCAATCCTAGTTACGCGCCTGACAATCAGGTACACAATTATAAAACAGTTTGATCCTTCCTATTTTCATGAAGCTGACAGCAAGATAACCAAACTCACCGGTGATCGATCGTCTACCAAAGTACTCATAAATTATTTAATTTCGCTTTAAAGATTTGTACTTATAATCAGTGTAGTTTTATATATCGCATTTGGTGCCACGTTCTACATTATGGAAATTTTAAAGATTAACCTGGTGTTCTGTTCTTTTTTAGCTGTTTTATTTCCGGCTGGTCAAACCACTCCTGCACTACGGCCAATTTCTCCAAAAGATGAGACTTACCGTCCTCAGATTCACTTCAGTGTGACCGAAAACTGGCTAAATGACCCAAATGGAATGGTCTACTTGGATGGGGAATACCATCTTTACTACCAATACCACCCTTACAGTACAAATTGGGGTCCAATGCACTGGGGTCACTCCGTAAGTCGGGATATGGTCACATGGACAGATTTACCCATTGCCCTTTACCCTGATGACCTTGGAGCAATATTCA
>JABASD010005996.1:0-11123 GCA_019776165.1 Pogonognathellus flavescens
CACCTGTCAAGTAGGACCACTTTGCTTGTTGTTTGCACTAACAAATGAAGGCATCCCCCGTCTGGGGTAATGGGTGCGTGTGGAACACGGGCCGTCCTCTAGTACAGATATATGCGTGTATAAGTAAAATTTGCGGTTGTAGGTACGTGTGCGTTGCGTGATGTGAATGTGCTTTTCTGAGAGTGATCTGAATTCATTGTAAAGCAATAAAAATAATTTGTATAGATAAAAATATGAATAGGTATGCAGATGTAGATAATATTAGAATATTTTTAAGATCCCTGATTACACGCTGCAAATATTCAAACATTATTAAATTCAAAATTATTATGAAGATTTCATTGTAGGTGTTTGAGAAAGTTGGAAAATTTATCCAATGGTTAGTTCGAGATTGAAATGAAGTCAAAAATAGATTTTAGGTGTATTTAGAGCTTTATGGCATTTTTTACATACTGTGGGTATTCTAAAGTTCTTGTATGCTCTCCAGGATCACAATTCTTGCGTGCTGGAAAAGAAAGATCTTCCTGCTATGCTCTGGCGGAGATCATCTTTGTGCTTTTATCAATATTACTGTTATTTGATGATACAAAGACAACTTTATGATTTTCCTCGACTGCGCCTGCATGGAAGTACTTGTAATAGGAATAATGATTGTATAATAAAATCTGTTTACACATCAATTACTTTGTAAAGACATTTACTTAGATGTAAAAAAGGTTGTTTAGGCACCGTTAGCTTATGAGAGTGGGAGAGGTTTTAACCGCAAATTATTACAACAGAAAAATCGACATTTTCTATCAAACTGTGAGCTGTACCTATAAGAAAAGGTTTCTTGTGTGGAATCCGAATCAAAAGAGTTATTATTTATTTATTAGTCAACACAAAGAAAGTAAGTCTCACAGAGAAGCCGACTCTATGTACTATTTCTCAAGATCTTACTGTGTGTAATGTTATAGGTACAGAATCTCCTTAAAATACATTTAATCGTATTACATGTGCATTTATAGGCATACATTTTTTATACATTTTTATACAGAGACATTGTACTAATATTGTTATGCATTGTTTCATTTCTAAAATGCATACTTGTAGTATAGTTGCCTTTTGAGTAATTCCGAGTAAAAATTTCGATTTCTTAAGGAAGTAATAATTGACCTTCTAAACTAAGTTATTCTACTAATTAACAAATTTTGCTTATTTTGTGTAAATTAAGTACAAACGTAAAAAGAAATGGACAAACTATTATTACTTTTTTATTTTTCAACAAAAATGATTATTTGTACAGATACAAATATTACAACAGAACGTTTTCTACCTTTCTTGGGTACCTGAGTATTTGTACCCCTTATATTTATTTCAAGAAAGAGAATTTGCCATACGAAGGAAACAAATATTATCGGGAATACCAGAGATTTGTTTAAATTAGAATGACAAATGACAACTCAACTGGTTAAAGTCATTACTGCAAGGAAGAATAAACGATTTACTAATGTTTTCCAAGTCCCCACCCCAACCATGGCAGTATAGGTAACGATTTCGATTGAATTGATAATACTACGACAAGCCGAAGAGATTTCCCAAAGGAGTTTGGCTTTTAGCATGAGTAATGCATATAGAGTCGAATTTAAGTTGTTAATGGTAATGCGTGAGTGTGTAAGAATGGTATAAGGGTAAATGAGCGTATTATTGACATATTATGGTAGCCATTTAAACAAAAGCCTTTTAAAGAGCACACCTGTGTCTTGACAAAGATCCTCGTGATAACAATGACAATGAGATCGAACTTAAGTCTTGTTTAGAATATTATAGTGGTACTTAGCTGGAAGAATTTGTAATTTAAGGCAAGAAATGACATGACATGTCATATCAATGCAAACGGCCTCTAATCCCATGCCCATTAAAACTATAGTACGTATATAATTATATAATCATGCACAAACAACTCAGCCTGCTGCAACTTTAACACTAAACAGACCTAAGCACATAAATCTAACACATTAATTCTTAAATCTACCTGTACTCAAGTTGACAGTTGACCTACTGAAGCTTTTTAATGAAAAAAATTAAACCTTTAGCTATCAATGTGCCTTGTCTTTATAAATACAAGATAAATGATGGTAACAATGGTAAGAAACAAAAATTCAGCGCTTAAATTTTTCGTAATGAAAACTATACAAATAATTATCTACATTGATATTTTGTCAATTAGTATCATTCCTTTTTATAGCTCAGAATCAGAGATGCACACAAATACATACTACACTGCATATCACTTATGAACCTATCTGATGTTGGTCCAGGAGTAATTTGAAAGTAATTTTATACTATAAAAGATGCAAAAAGGAAAAGGTTAAGTATTTCAATTCCCTTAAGTACCTTTGCGTAAATAGTTTGTCGTAAAATAAAGAAATGCGTCGCGTTTAGTATTAATTTGTATTTACAATTCTTTCAGATTTCAGTTTTAATTTTAACTACACAAACTCATCTTGACAATTTACCTATATATGTAATGTCTTAAAGGTTTTAAAATTGTTGCACAGAGTACTTTCAATTAGTAAGAAAAGGCACGAGTATATCTTATCAAAGACAAATATTATTTTTATACACATACCTACACATATAAACGAATAATACTTGTTCTCTCTCCGTTTTCATTCAATTTCCTTCCCTGTACATGCATTTACCTATTTAAGTATGTCATATTGTTCTTTCGTACTAGTGCTATGGCTGTACTGTGTATGGGAGTGTAGAACCTATATACAAGTATAAACACTTATAACTATCAGAAATGGTATGTATGAGTTTATTTGTATATGTTATGCTTCACTGGCGAATTGAGACGGAGACATTTTGTCTGTAACGTTGAGAGCATGTTTATGGATATGTATTGATAAGTAAAGTAATAATATAAGTGAAAAGGTACTGTAAAAGCATATAAATGGTATCATCTCAGTTGATATAATAATATGATCATTGACTTGAAGGAAGAGAGCACAATGTACAAGTACATTCTACAGACATCCATCCATCCCATCATCATCCCGGTGGAATGTCACGTCTCATCTATCAAGTGTTTTCCTAGGAAATGTACGAGTCGCTTTTACACACGACAGAATAATATTATCATTCATCCTTTCACCGTTTCTGCACAAAACCATATCACACAATAATATTATCTTAATATTCCTACATGTATATATCAAGCACCTTTTACAGCAAAACTTACATGTACAAAATGTACATGTGCATACTATATGTGAAGCAATCCCACTACAGAAAATCTCCAGCATATTCTTATTATAATATTTATTATCTGTATAAAATGTGTCATCACATCAGTCACACTAAAATGTAATGTTAATGTGCTGCTATATTTTTATCAAATATTAATAATCTAATTTTAAACATCATTAGTAAGTAGATACAATTTTGGTGAGACATTCATAACTATCATAACTATAACTTCATGCTCATCAAGTCAATTCCACTAAGAACCAATTCTATTTGTTGTTTGGAATTTCTCGCTTCACTTTCTTGCAAAAATCGTTTTCTTCGGATTGAATTATCTTGTACAAAGGTTAATCAACGCCTGGATTCACCACGCTTGAGCCCCCTGATTCTGAAAAAAAGCTATTAGAAATTTTGTAATTTTTTACCTTTCAGCCCCCTCCCATTTCGAAACCCTTTTGTAGCGTCCTTAATCTTGTATTGTTTGGCCCTTATAAGTAGTCGTAGTTACCGTATGACTTCGCCCACGTAAGTACGACTACTTATGTGGGCCCAGCAATAAATGATAAATTACCTCTTGCATTGGTGTCCATTTTCATTAAGTCAGATCAAGGAGTAATAAATAATTACACTAACATATAGATTTATTTCAAAATTAAGATATCTATTCCTAGTAGGTACATATATTCGTTGTTTGCAAGATCTTTTATTCATTCGGTTTTCAAACATGAATACAGTACCAGCGATATTATTTCAGGGGTAAAGCTACGGTCTTCCGCAATAAACAAGACCATATTATTATACCTACAACTTTATTCATTGTACAAAATCTCAAATGTATAATTTTGATAAATAAACAATGCTCTCTTTGAGTAGTTACGTTACAGGTTATATTCAAATCGTGTAAGTAAAGCCACTGTGAATTATTTTCCCATCAGTAGTGGAGCATATTAGTTCATGGATGTGAAGTAAATAGGTAGGAACACTAAAAAGGAAATAGTAAAAGCAGAAGAGACATGAACGAAACTTCTTTTCCTGTTGTCCATTCATTTATTCGAGTTTAGAGTATGAGTATATGAAATATTTTATGTGTTCACTACTAATATAATGTATAAGGAGAGTTGGAAACGGAGTTACAAAGTTGGAGCATGAGTAGAGTGAGTTATTAGTAGTGGGACATTATTAGAGTGGAGAGTCGTAAGGTAGTTGTGGCGAGTAGGTTATATTTGTCAGATGCGTGTCACCGTCAACACGGATTAACGGATAGAGTTGACAGTTTCAAAGAGCCACACCATAAAAACATCCCTCAAATGCCTCGTCGTCGTCCCTTCACCATTCCATGCACTGCATCTCCAGATTCTCTAATGCTCTAATATTAAGGGTAAATACCAATACCTTC
Organism: Pogonognathellus flavescens; assembly: GCA_019776165.1. Classification (NCBI taxonomy): domain Eukaryota; kingdom Metazoa; phylum Arthropoda; class Collembola; order Entomobryomorpha; family Tomoceridae; genus Pogonognathellus; species Pogonognathellus flavescens. The sequence goes on from JABASD010005996.1 coordinate 4,628, forward strand.
TTCTTCCAATGAAAATGTGACTAGGGCTTCCACTCTCAACTTTTATTATTACTATTATCTCCAAAACTATATCCCCCAGTATATTAGTAGCATTTATAAAACCAATCTGTAGTAACTTTTCACAGTGTTGTGTTACTTTCTGTTCCTGCGGTTTATGTTGTGGTCTGGAAACATCATGTTACTACATAAACTAACATAGAAACATTTGCAATTTAAATTATGGGAACTATAATAAGTATCTGTAGAAGTGCATGGTTTGAAGTTATGCAATAATGAGTTGATACTATACATAAAACTCATTCTGAAGATTTTCGAATTTAAACTTCAAACATCTTAATGGAAAAATTTGTTTTGGTTCCTTTTATTGCACAATGCAAATATCTCATCTTCAGAGAATATTATACGTAACTAATAAAACTTAATTTTTTAAAAACAAGTACATTTTCTTAAAATAAGGTTTATTATATGTATGTATATTTGAATTAAAAATTTGACGGAAGCTAAAGAAATTGTTATAATGGAGAGAAATAGAGAATTTAAACCTATCTAGTACATTGCATAATTCAACATAGCTTGAGATTGAAGGTCATTACTTTTTAAGAGTAATCGATAGTTTTTAGTATTAATGCTAATTTATAGGTCATTAAATCTTAATAAATTTTGGCATTTATCATTTTTCCATTCCTATATCCAATTATTCACATCCTCCCTCCTCCCTCACATGGATACTTAGCAATATTTGCATTAAGTAAAGTTGTGTACACCTAATATCATTCGTAACACAACGTGAGTTAGGTTTATATATACCCAAGTGTACTTATCACGTAACTACTAAACTGACATACGTAGGTATTTCTAATATCTTTATAATTTTTATACAAACAGACTGTAAATATTTGCTGTATCAAAGACTCTATAGGTGCTTTATTGCTGATGCTGCAGATTTGTATTATAAGTACCTTAATTATAACTTATACTATACTATACTATATCTATACGAAGTAATTTACACGCAACATTGAACTGTATAAGTATGTGGGGGATGAAAATCTGTCTCAGGTAGGTATATCTAATCAAACCAGAATGATATGATGTTTATGTATGTGATGTATGTGGCGTATGTATGTCCTACGGTTTGTTCAAAATCGATTAAATTACTTTTTACTTAATGATATGTACTTTCAAGTACAGGAATTGGTTCTGTCTGATTAGATCAGTGTATGATAATGATGTTGACGAGAAGAATTACTACTTTATCAAAAATCACAACCACCAACCAGGAAGATTCTCAGATTTTCTCAGACCAAAACTACCTATACGCAAAACTTACCTTCGTTGTTTATACTTTTACAACAGAGTCCATTATTTACAATCTCTGTGTGTGTTATCTAATTTCTCATGTATTCAGCTTTTGCTTACAAGTAAATGCATTTACTTAGCTTAATGCATGATCTCGAATCACAACGAAATAATAACGCTGTAATGATAATGATACGATGATAACCATTAGCTAAAATAAGTTCTCACATGTACATCGCAGCTTTTTCAACTTAGTCTACAATTACATGATTTTCTCTCTCCTCCGGATGTTTGTAATACAATATGCAACAACAACACACTTTTTATCTCCTGCTTTTAATAAAAACCAGATTTTATATAATTAGTAACTAAAAATTACATAATTATCAGCATTCATACACCTTTAAAGGATATCCCTAAATTATATCGTGCAACCTACCTTATAATATTACAAGATACAACTTCGAAACAAAAATTGTGAATTGACCCTTGTATTTCCTTTCCTTTCGTTTACACATACACATAATACCACACATATAGCATGTTGGTGATATGTATAAAAGTTTCATCATTCACTTTTTTATAAGTACACTCCTTAAGAAGAAATGTGGATATTTACCTTATGTTCATGAATTTCTAGCTCCATCCCATATAACTCTACATACAATAATACCAATCAAGCTGCAACATCAAGGAACAGTTGAATAATGCAACTTACCTACAACAAACGTATGAAAAATAATTTTAGGCCTTAGGCGAATATTTTGGTTTGGTTGAGGATTGTATTGTGTTATTGTGTTCTATATAAAAAAGCTTGAGCTTGAATTGAGCATCCTGTCCCATTAACAGATAAAACAAAATAAAAGCCATCATCATCATATTGAGAATATAAAGTAAAATATTACAAGCTGTATAGAAATACACACTCGTATTGTAGAATATTACAGTTATACTTTATATGTATGTGTTGATATACTCGAGTACGTGTAAGTAATAGATTTAGTAGTAGAAAAGTCAGCGTATTACTTGAATAAGGAAAAGTGGTGGGAGTGCAGAGTAAAAGTGTAATGCAGAGACACAGAGTGAATAGTTTTGTATAGAGAGAGAGAGAGAGAGACAAGGAGGAGGGATGAAACGAGAAAACGGAAAGACTCTTCTTCTTGACTCTGACTCTACTCCTCCTATATGGCTGACATGATGGCGAGAAAAGTGAAGTGAACTAAAACACAGAGAGCTGCTGATCCTGTGGGAGGATTACCCATTCTACACGTATACAATATATAAACTTCTTTATAGGACGAGAACTCTTATCTGAACTGCCACACGATGAGATGATGAGAATAGAGATGAACTCTGCCGATAAGAAAAAGAAGGCTAGACTTACAATTTATTTTCTCTTAGAATAATGCCACTACTACGGTTTGGTTGGCCAAGGGAAACGCTGCTCCTGATCTGAGAAATGGAAAAGTGCTCAAGTGGTGAGTGAATGTCGATTTTTGTTTCTGATCTTCTTTCCTTGCATTTTCTCGATGCGCTGGCATGACATATGGATGGGGAATCAAATGTAAAGGAAATAAAGAAACTATGTAGACAGTGTAGTTTGGCTATAGGTATAAGTAAGTGTAGTATGTGAATATATAGTGAGTATAGAGTAAGACCAAGATGATCCACAGAGTGAGTGAGGGACAGAGCACTCTCAGATTTGGCGTGTGCTATGCTTTTTGGCTTTAGTATTCACTTACTTCCACAGTTACAGATATTATAGTCGCCTTTTCTACCAGTATAGCTTGGATTTTAACATAGCTTATGGTTTTACTTAAGGATGTATCAACGCTGCTGTTAGTCGGTCAATAAATAAATAAAATTAAAAAGGTATATCTAATGATCTAATTATCTAACAATTTACTTTTATAAATCAATTTTTAGTTATCGGACAAAAATTGTCTATTTTGTCCATGTTTTTCATGTAAAAATATGTGGAACATCTAAATAAAAGCATTTTCAAACAGCTTTAATTTTACTAGAAATTTTGATAAATTCGAAACATGCCTTTCTTTCATTTTTTCCTTTTCTGATTCTAAATTAACAAGATTTTTAGCAAAGCTAAGTATTTTCCAGTATAAAATTTCATGTCAAAAATTTAAATTTTTAGTGCAAGAATTTAGAAAATGTGATAAAACTATCGAATGCAAATATTCCTATAGATTATTACCAGTACCAAACGAAAATAATCGTATTTTCTGATCTAAAGGCAAGACAGTTAAGCAAAGCTGAACTTTGAACTTTGTAAAAATTGAAATATTATAATGAGGAATTTGTGTAAATTGTGTAAAGTGTAACTCTGCCTTAACTTTTTCAGGTTGGTAGCAATTGCATTTCTGTTGTAAATAGAAGAATAAAAGTGTAAGCTCTGTATGTTACAAATCCACCGTGTTTGAGACGAGAAGTGTCTTTTTAGGGACTGAGTTTGCGAGCACTTTGCTTACAATATCTGGTTGGTTTTTATATTATATGGATTTAGAGCTTTTTCTATGCATCATAAGGTGGACGGACTAGTGAGAAAAGCCGAGCGGATGGTGGAGTCAAGTCTAGGAGCAAGCCGTTAAAATGTGATGTTGATAGACTGGCACAGGAATTGGCATCGTCCATCCTCTTTCCTCTTACAGGGCTATCCAGTTCAGTTCACTGCTTTCAAAAAGGTGTCAATCCTTAAAACCTTTTCGTCCTCTCCGCCTACTTATTAGTCACATTTTTCAGTCTTTATTATACCGTTCTTCCATTCACAGTGTGCCATTTTATTCACTTGTAATACATTTACTTGTATCAGGCTGACTTTTATGTAATGCTGAATTATGGGAATAACATATTAATCTTCTCAATAAATAATACACATACCTAATTAGGGATGTATTATTATTTACTTCAAGTAATCAAAGGTTAAATAAATCATATCAATTAATGATTAAAAAATATACGAAGTACAGTTACATTAGAGAAAGCTACCTGTACATATTGAAATTAATAATAATATAATTTTCTTTTTAAATCTGTTTTTCGGAGTTTCACTCACATGAAATATGTGTAGGTATGTTGACTGAAGTTATGTGAATTGTTTCTACTACAGTATTAACGCTGAATTGAATCAACGTATTATCTAAAATCTAAACTAATTAATACAAAGCAAGATGTATAAAATAAAACTACTTTAGTATAATCATAAATTCAGAATTACTACTATACTCTCTAAATTCAGCTAAATATGCCATAAATTTTCAAGCGTCTTTTGGAGCCTTCGTTTTAAGTATACCATAGCATACATACTTATAATCGACACATTTAAGTAATTGATAAACTACCTTATAAATTCATTTATGTAAAAGTAAAGATACGCGAATGTCAGAAACTAAATAGTTAATATGGATGCTTTACACAGGGAGGTGGGATATGTACAACATTATACTATTATACATACACTATAATGGCATACACACAATTCCTTGCTACATTTCATATAGGTACTTGTAACTACACACACTCACTGGTAATACACACTAAAGTACCAAATCATATTTATTTGATATAGAGCAAAGTAAACCGCGATAGCAATTTACAACGAAGAAAATTGTACCATCACTACCGTAGAAGCTTATAGCATTTGCATCTGTGTAAAGTAGTATTAGTAAAGTGGGCTTAAACTGAAATGCATTCCCATTCCATAACAATGCAATTATAAAATCCGCATACACAGTATACAAATACCTAGAAGAATATAATAATATAGAGACACACATACTACATTGGTACAAGTAAGTTATACAGCTTAAATTAAGGGACTTACCTTTTGTATGAATATATTCACATATCACAATAAATCCGCCAGTGAGAGTTGTCGTAAATAGCTAAAGGGATCTTTACAATATTATTTTGCATTCGTTTCTGTTAGTGTTACAGATATGTTTTCCTTTGCAGCAATCCCTTTGCATCTATACAGGAATGACAAATACTTAAATGTGTTACTAATACTACTACTTTGTAGTTTGCACGGCACCTTATGTTCTTCTGATATTACACACTATAAATCCACACCTATTAGCTCCTTGTACCATGGTTTTGGTTTTAGACGAGTATTATGCTTACAAAATGATCTGTATCGTTTTGTATTGTGGAATGGATAAGTAAAAGTGCGTGCTGAATGAATGAAAGCCTTATGTATGTGTTGTGTGTGTGAAATGACAAATGACTAATGCGCACCGATACAGAATGAAAAGAATGTGGCGTGCCTCGAAATTCTCTCTCTCTTGATCCAGATCAACAACACCATGAACAAAGCCAAAATTCTATTCTGCCACATTACATTGTATTTCTATAGCCTCGTCACATTTCACAACACAAAACCAGAGCAGAAGTAAAACCAATCGCGGCTACCACCAGCAAAAACGCATATGCATAATATAAATGTATATATAAGAAATTATTTATATAAACTATTATATAACTACAATCTTCTAATATCATTTTGGTATATAGTTATATATGTATATCTGTATATATAGGTATATGAATTCATGGATGTTATATTGCATGGTTCAGAAGAATCGTATTAGTAATCGTACATTGGAAATCCTTCGTTTTTCATCACAGTGCGTGGAAAACTAAATAGCTGGATTACGATTGTACGTGTAAGTATTTCCATATACTGATCCGACTTACTAAAAGGCAAAGGTATATTAGTATTATGCTTATATTTTTGTGTTTTTGTGTTTTCTATGCGTATCTAAAGGAATAATGTGGTGCTAAGTGTATGGTGTGTTGTGTTCATGAAAATGAGATGAATTTCGTTGCGGTGTGGTTTCGGTTGTTGGATAATAGACGACGAGGTTAATTCCACCGTATTAAAAGTGCAGATGAAGTAAATGATGTTAGAGATAATGTAAATGGTATGTATAGTGCAATAAGTATGTCTCTTTTATTTTATTAAACTTCCTATACGGGTCAGTTTGAGAAAAGCACTAGGCAATTTCACCATACACAATAGATGCATTATTATTATCGCAGTCCATCAATCTCTACTAGCGGGATTACCACCAGAAAGGTGCAAACAAAATAAAAAGTAAAAGAATCCAGAAGATCCAATCGGGAAAGTCGCCAACTGTCAATATCGACAAAATTTGCATTTTAAAATATTTTTACATGTTTC
>JABASD010005997.1:0-11121 GCA_019776165.1 Pogonognathellus flavescens
TTAGCCTGGCAACCGTCTTTCCTGAGAAAGACGGTTGCCAGGCTAACTCTAGATTTCTTGTAAAAAACTTTAAGTATTATTAGAGATGTGAATGATATGAGAATGGATAAACTTACTTTCAAACCATAATTAGATTCTTCATAGATGATAGACACGTAGCTCCATCCAAACTTTCTCACAATTTCTATCATTGCTTGAACCTGGTTTTTGTCCGAGGGAATAGTTCGTGAGAAAAATTCAAAACGCTGCTTGTTGCTTAGTTCTGGACTTGTTGAGAAAAATGACACCTAGACAAAAATCATTAATTAAACCATTCAATTAGAACGAACAGAGAATATTTTTACATTACATCTAATCTTTCTACACGAGTAGGTAATTAGTAATTGGATCGTTAATTTACTAGTTTAAAATTGTGTGGTTAACTGCTCTCATTAATGTAGATTTTCAAATTTTATCCTTTATCTCTGTGTTCCGTTGACTGGTATGGTACTTATTACCTACTTATATTGAGTTTAAATAATTCATTACACTGCTATAGGTGAGCCTCAAATGACTGTAAATAATTTACAGGAGCTTTAAAAGTTTTAGCGTAAATTGGGTTGCAAAATTTCCACTAAAACTGTTTTCATGTAGTTCCCTCCTGCGAAGTGACGTAATAGTAGATCTTTGAGTGTATATAAATGTTTTTATGGTTTTGACCTTTTACGCTTCAATTTTTGTAGCCGTAAAGAATGTTATTAATAAGGTTCATAACAGTGTAGGCGTGTAGGCATTACTGAGGCATTCAATTAAGTCTGTGGATAGAACTATTCTTTTCGAAACTTGCATAAACAAAGAAAAACATAAACAAAGTAAATCTAAAATTGCTAGTCTGGTAGTAGGTATACATTGTACCAACTCTTAAGTCAAGGACGGTAAATACATTAAGCCTAGGAACAAGTCTAATATTATTCTCAGCTTCTCAACATTTCACAGAGCACATAAGGTGCCGTGCCGTAAGACTGCATGTGGAAAGCACTTGAGCAGAAGAACATCACTTGTGGAGCAAATAATATGGAGCTGAAGCTTAAAGTACGGTGTCTTGACTCTTTATCTCAGACTCGCAGAAACGCTGGAGGTGGAACGAATAGCTAGTGAGTTGCTTTTTCATAGTGCAATATTATTTCCCAATTGAATATCTAACACGGGCATGTGAGCGTGGGGAAATGAACTGGGGATTCATATGACTTACATATACATACCGTAGTAGTATATCCGCAAAACTCATACAAATAGACTGAACCGAGAGTGCTTCGAAAATATTTAAAAGGACATTCAAAGCAAGGCAAGGAAAACATAACGTAATATGCCTGTTTACTTCTTACTACGTCAACTAGAGAATAAGGGCAGTGCCCTGGTCTGGTCTCATAAGTGAGCACTGCACCAACAGATTTCAGTAAACACAACATGAACATTAAATCTTTTTCCATACAAAAGCAACATACAGTGCTTTCCAAAAAACAACACACACAAGTATATTGATGTGAACTTTAAAACAAAATAAAACAACTTATATATGGGGGAAAGTTAAACAAAACATTGCTACAAGGAACTCTATTACGTAGAATAGTCTGCTGGTCTGTTGTGCAATATTACTTATCTTCTGTGTGTATATGGTATTCATGCATACTTGTTTTGTGAAACATTTAGTTTATATCTCCCTGTGTATTAAATTTCACTTGGGATTTAGTAAAGTAAGATTTCATTCCATTCTCCAATTTCACAACTCATAGCAAACCATACTATGCATTGCATGTTAAACTTTCTCTCACAGTCATTCGATTTCCGTACGAAAAAGCTGGCAATCTTTATGCTGCTGCAAGTACTTAAAATGCAATCATCCCTACAGACTGCACATGAATATGTAAAATGAGAAATATGTTCTAGGTATATATGAAGGTACTAACGATATTCACAGAGACATGACATACGGCATATTCTTATGATATTCGTCCTCGAGAAAGTATTTTGCGAATTTACTACCTGTACATTACAATATGCATCTGCACTTTGGGTATATAAGGAAAATTACGTTTTCGTAATAGTCCGGAAGACAATGTTGTGGAAGTGCCATATCATGTTATTACAGACCAATGCATCAATTTCCTTCAGACGAGAAAAGAAAAATATGTTCGTACAGACATATTCGAGACTGAGTCAATATCTGCCAGGGATGAATCCATCTCTGAGGAATTCAAGATTTATTTTGCCTACAGCTATCATTCAAAATGCTCTGCAATTTTGTTAGGTACCCCACTATTGAGAGTAAACAAAAACCACTTTAAGTAAAGATTTGGCAGGATAATATTGCAACATACTTGCGGGATTTTAAACAGACGAAGTAGATTTGCAACTTGAATCGACGTTACTGACGAAGCGGCTCCGACTACTCCAGCGATGACCTTATTTTTCCGAGTCACTGGCGGAATTCCATCCGAACACTTGGCTGAGAAATCCACATCATCGATATTGCTAATAGAACCTGTTGATTAATTAAATAAGCATAATTAGAGCAATTTGTAAAATGAGGAGGCATACTCTCCGATCTACAAATACATTCTATATCCATTGATAAAATTATGAGCTTTTAGAAATGGCGTCCGTGGGTGCATTTATCCGTTGTCGGTTTCATTTATCTACTAATAGGAAAGTCATTATACAATGTCGTTAATTTACTTGTTTGCGTAAATGGGAAGGTCTAGGTGTATCATTAATAAATACCTATATACTGAAAGGGGAAATTAGTATTAACCGTATGTGTGTTTAGCCCCCGTTGCCAAAATTGATTGTCTAGGGATACATTCTTGACTACGTGTTAAAGTCATAGCAATCTTTGTTGCTTGCGGTTATATAATTAAGCTCTCTTTTCACTGTAACAACTCACGCCCAGCACTCTATAGGTAATAGGTATGAAAGAAGTCAAAAGCAATTTAGGTAAAATTCAGTTGTAACCGCGATGCTAGTCCCAAGTGCGGAAAGTGAAATTGTAGTATGGGTTTTATCATTTATACGCAGAGTTTTCCGAATTCCTAAATTACTATCCTTTCCTGCAAACATGACAATAATAGGGTGCCACAGCAGCTGTCTTGTAACTCTTGCAGCAGCAAGGTTAAAATACGCATGAAGTAGCAAATCAATAAATCCTTAAATGAATTATACACACAGTAACGAATAGATGAATGGATGATAGAATAAAACCCAAATAAAAACACCACAAATAAAGGTCTTCATTATAGAGAGAGAGAGAGATTTTGTTCGAAGCTCTACCATTGAGATCTGAGATGTAACTAAAGTTATGTGATTCGGCAAGTTTACGTGTATCCACGTGGATTGAATCAGTAAATGATTTAAAAGGTCGATATAGAACGTTAGGCTGTTTAAGCCAATAAAGTAATGGTAAATGAATGCTACTGAAATTGACTCAGAGGAAAGATAAACTTTCAGTTAACATAGAACGATACCTAATGCGTTTTAAAAGGAAAAGGAGTGCTTTTATCATTGGAGTGAGACCTGCGAATTTAAAATCTTTCCATCTTTCTTATTCAGTTGAGTGAGTGCAGATACGTACCGTTGTGTCAGAACAGGCGTCAGGGATTCCTCTCTACCTCATATAGCTCCGTATTACAATGTAAAGAAGATGTGGTGTAATTTAACTACGAAAGAGTACCAGGCAGTAGTGTCTCCCATGTAGATCTTCACTTGAACGAACCAACCCTAAGCCAGAATACTAATACTATCAAGAGAATTCTCTTTCTTTTACTCACTGCAGCTGACTTTAGCAATTTTCTACATTATCCATACTTGCGAGTTAGTGTTTAGAAAATGTTCGCATATATATAGTACTGGTACGTAAATCCTTTCGCGCTCGCTTCTTCCACACTTTTTGGCATTAAAATGTGGAAAAAGGCAGGCGAACACACAACGAAAGCATTTTGTAATAGTATGTAAATCCAACACTTGCCTTTCAAACCTGTGCATTTGATTACATTGCCTATATATTTATCCTCATTTCATCTACGTTTTTCTTTTACACTTTCACCGCATTTGCTTACGGAATTACTCGGCTATTACATAAGTGGTGGTTCAGGTTCAGGTACTTTCCAAGCTGAATGTGAACGTTCGTCCTCGTATCTCAGTACTTTCTTTGCACTCGTTTACGTTACATTGGATAACATGCTCCACAGTAACTTGCTTTGCGTTACCGCACTAGTGAATGTGCTGCACTTTGCTGCTTCGCAGGTCACACATAATGGAATCTTGTAAAGTAGTATTATATTATTACTACATATACTACCATACCTATGAAATGTAACTTAGTTTAACGGCACTTGTCAAACCACAGCTACAACTTGCAGCACGCTTGCAAAAGACTAGTACTTCAAAAAGACGCAACCATTTCCCTTTGTCTACTTATTTTTGTATAGGTAGTCAAGTAGTAGTAATGCAGCAACCCTCTGCGAGTAATCATGGAGAGGAAAAGAGGAAATCCATTTTGTTCTATTTTCTTTACAGCTGATGCACTACTACACGCAGAGTATTTTTTACATGCAGTCCGTGTTCTAATATAATTCACTAACTACTGTTATGATATCACTAATTTCTAAGCAAGAGTCTAAGCACTATATGAAAGGATTGCTCTTCTAACTCTATATAAGAATATTTTTTGCTACATTTATAATTTAATTCCCATTTGCACCAAATCCGTTTCATCCTTTTTGTTCGCAACAACCTTGTCGACGTGATTATGCATGCAGATGAAAATCCTGTTACCTATTTTTTTGAGAATGAAACCCACCACCATATTTTATTTTAATGTGAATTTGAGTGTTGTATGTACCATGTGCACAATGGGGAAAAATGAATCCGGATACCCCACCTTATTAGAAGTAAACTGATGTAATACAAAATCCTTGAGAGTCAGAAAATGATGATAAGAGTTAGATTACCTCTTCTTCTTCGTCTCCACTAACAATATTACAGCAGATGCACCACTGCTTCAAAATAGAGAAATTAATACTGCAAGAAATTGTTCATGGCAAGAGCTCAAGAGGTAATAAACAAGATCAAGAATTTCTAATTAATTATATAGCTGCGTGTAACACCAAAACTATTTCACTTACTTTAGAAACACAAAACTATGACATGACAAAGTTCTTCTTAGTTCTTACGATAAGCATGGCAATATCTTCGCTAACAATTTACTGAAGAGTTACTTATATTGTGCATTATATATGTAAAGCACGACTACATTATTAACTTTCTCCATTTCACCAAGAAACTAACGGTACATGCAACTAAATAATTACTCCATTACACATTATTATCCTTTTACGTGCTGTGCACTAGAAGATATGTAAATTCTGGTTGGCCAGGGTAAACTTTAATGACTAATTTCACAGGTGTGTGTAATTAGTGTGCCTTATACAGCTGTAGTTATTATTAATCAATGGGAATAGCCTCTGAATAATGTGAGTTCTCATTCCACCCCCCGCCTTTTGAGTTTATGGCAAAATGAAGTAATAAGAACTTCACATCAACATCATTTTCATACTAACCAGTTTATAGTACAACACACATCTAATATTAAACACACTATGAATAACCATTAAATTTACAACAGGGGATCGATTCAGTATCTTTCCATTGTAATGGACTAAAACCAGGCTAAAAAATAAACCGCCAAAAACCAACTTTTAGCGCGCTATTTGAATTAATTACAGGTAGGTACAGCTAGGTTACCAGGTATAGTTCGTAACATGATACATTTTTATAAAGCTTGTTATTTCCTCATGCATATATTCTGACATAATACCCCATGCATCGGTAACTGGCATTGCTAACTATGCAAATAAAATATACGAACAATAGTCGTTTCCTCTCCACAAATGGAAAGTGAAAATGGTGCCGGAAATAATGACATGCATGTAAATAATACGCATGAATGTTACTGTCTATTCTTTCCATGCATAATGCAATGCTATTAAATTACATTAAATATGGCTGTAATATTCATGAAACTCCATTTACATTTCCTTTGTACTTTTACTTGTTATGTGATGTACGGAGCTTTGGAAATGTAATATCCACTTACAGTATAGGTACGACATTAGAATCTGTTTTCTTGGATAACTAAAATAATGTTACAAAGAAGCAGTCTCTCCTTTCTGCTGCATTGTTTTGTAGCAGCCTTTGTAAAGTTTTGAAGTTTTTCCACAGATCTTTTTGCTAATTTGATGTAATGGATGAATATTTCTTACGTTTTGCGTCATGAAGTCTTCACATAGCGTAAATATTTATATGCATATGCAAACTTCTAATTTTAACTTATTAAAATTACATGTTAGAAAACTGTGGAATAATCAAGTGCTCGGATAATTAAGAAAGGCACACAGAAGTAAATAACCCCACTATATGTTGTAAAGGGTTGTAGTATATACTATAGTATTGATTTTAGTTACAATTAGTATTGTGGCAATAAAAGCAATTCATAAAACAATAAATGTGACTCTGTGTCGCTGGTAATTAGCGCTTAATCTCACTCAATAAGGCCGTCAGGACTAGAGACATTTCGACTATCAGGACTACTGTCCCCGGGAGACATAATAATAATACATTCATGTATGCGTATACAGTTTTAGCAAACAATAAGAGTTCTATTCATGGCTTCATGATTGTGGAGGATTGTGAGTATATAAGTAATGGACTGCATGCGGAGAACTTTCACATGTTTCGGAAATAATAAACTGACTAATCAGTACACAGATAATTGCATACTAAGGTGTAATCACCATTAAGTAGTGAATGAGTAATACTAACCGAACCATCATAACTATATAACCATCTATTTAATATGTATATCTACATAACACTGGTGGTAATAAATGTTGATGTAACTTGCATGCAATAAAATAAGCTTTCCAGATTATGGTACTGTATCCACATTCTACAGCGTGAATGGGAAGAAAATATTTTACTGCGCTATCAGCATATTAAAGCCACAAAAGTCATAAATAACTGAGTGTAAGTAACATAATAACAATTGTTTTGCTCACACCATTCTGTTGTATGCTTTGCAAACTGACCTTCATTCGGATTTGGATATACAATCTCAAAGGTACTTAAGCAATAATTATTTCTGTTTATTTATAACTTGGCACATTGCACAGAGTAAATCATAAAACTACATGAATTATTGTTATAATTCTGCATTGTGCTTTGTATTTATTACTTTCAGAACAATTCTCGAGAAAAGAATGTTACATCATAAATACTGGTTGTATTTGGCTAAGTTTTTCCGCTCCATTATTACTTTCACAAAGCCTAAATTTTTGTTGGATTATAGATGATAAAGGTTTATTATGTGTACTAGTGCGTATACAACACACATACTATATGTAGGATAGTGTTTGCATTCTATAAGCAATCTACAAAATTAATCAGCGAGCTGTTACGAAAGTAGCGAGAATGGTATAACGGGAAATGAGCATCATCAAACTTCTGCAGCAACTTTTCAGTTGCGATTAGTTTGCAAAAGTCTTTCGTGTTCTGTTCGCTTTGGTCTAAGTCAACAAATGTCTTCCACACTGCACTTAATGTATACACGCAGGGTTATTTCATTCATAGGTAGCTACAATTGACACCAATGGATCTATTCTATACCCGAACTACTGAAATTCCTTTACTATCCAATTCTTTGTGTTTTACGGGAATACTACGATTTCAATTTCAAATCGAGACAAGACGGTACGTTAATTATTACTTTGCTATGTATTTGGGTCAGAAGATAGTAATATTATGCGGATTTATGTGGACTTAAATGCGACTGATGGGGAAAATGGTTTGCATTTGCCTATTTAAAGCAGAAAACCACTTTTATTGCAAGTTTATAAGAGTTGGATTGCATTGGAACGAAAAACCTAATTTTGTATTACTACTGCTTCAGTGTTTTGAATGGAGGTTACAATAATCAATTCTGAGAGTTGACATTGCAAGCGTGGGAGTAACTATTCAGGGATGTTCTAAGATATTGCGGTACTATTTTCTTATGTGGCAACGATTAGGGTTATCTACGTGAGGTTTAAAGGAATATGCTAAATTATTTAAAGAATCTTCAGAACAAAGAGAGGGACATATTATGTTAGCGTAGTACGAACTTTCTCTTCTTTGATCTTTTCTCTTTACAAAAGTGACACTTTCTTTAAAAGTAGTATGCTGGAAGATGTGGATGCAACGAAAGTTGAGAAATAAACATTCATGAACAACGGGGATACTTTTTCCAGGATTTCTCCTGTACTTATGCATCACCTATTTCCCAAATAGTTTTAGGATGCAGCTGGAGTAAAATGTTATTCTACACTTTCTCCGTAAAATTTCAAAACTTAAAAATCTGTTTGAGTAACCATGAAGGAATCATTGCAAGTGAAATGTATAGAAAAAGTTTACAAAGAATGTTTGAATTGAAGTTGATGTATGAAAGAAAAAGGACCCGATTCAAAAATCTAATCGATTTTCGCCGATTTGCCGAAAACTTTCTATTTTATTGTAATTTTTGTAGTGAGCTCTTACAACACAATACATTACAAAGTTGAACTCTGCCAAAATGTGTGTACTTGAACTATATACGGAAACTGTGAAATTGCCAACTTGAAATGTTTCATTATCAATTATTAAAAAATTAATGATATAATTTCAAACTACCTACAATAAAAGTGGTGCATTCTGTGTACTAGTGAATTTTTATACAGTGAAAAAAGTTCACCAAAGCAGGCGAAACAGTTAAAAACTACTTTCACTGAAGCAATTTCTATTCATAAATCATTTTACTTAAGACGATTTCCACTCTAGAAATATTGCAAGATTTGGACTCGTATTGATAGCAGTAGAAGTAAACTAGGCTATAATATATAGAGCATACCAACACGCGTTTAAAATGTGCATTTTCACTCCAACTTTGGTTAAATTTATTATCCTTAAAATTAAAGGTCTTTTATCTCGCAACTCTACGTCTGATCTGCTAAAGGGTACATTATTGATCCACAACAATGACATGTCTATAGTAGTAATGTTTGTTGTTCTATGAACCGTCTCTTACATTAGTTCTCTTTTATGTTCTATAGCAAAAAATATAAATGAGTAGTGACAGCAGAGCCATCGGCAAAGTGTGCAATATTTTAATACCACCACATGAAAGAGCCTAAGACTCGTATACTTTCCGGAAGAGCAATAAACTCTGCACAAATTATGCTTAGAAACTATACCATCCTAGAAATTGTTCTGTTTATTAAGTTTATCAATTATCCTTTGTCCCGTAACAAATAATTACGAATTCTTGACATTACTTGCTGCTTGTGTCTATAGCTAGGTTTACCGAAGTCGCAATATATTACTGACAAAGTAACAACTATCTAGAAAGTAAAGTAACCCTATATACATATACAGAACAAAGTATTTCGTATACTTCAAGCTTTTTGTAATCATTATTTGTCTTTAACATAGTTTGATTCACTACAGTAGTAAGGGCAACATTTGAGCAAAGCAAATCATAGCAGAAAATAAAAATGATCTCAACTTCATTAATATTTTAGGCTTTCGGCTCAACTTTTTGTTTTCGTAGATAATACTTAATGTCCTATGTATTTCGTGGCACGATGTACTAGGTATGTGTTGTGTTCAACAATAATAATAACTTGTCTAATATACATGGTAGTATAGAATACGTAACAGTAGTTGAGTAAAGATTATATAGGTAGCTATATAAGACAGAAATTTTTTGACAGCTCAATTATTTACTGACTACACAGAAGTCTCATATTTATGAGAGTCAGCATGCCTGCAAGACAAATATTATGTTTTATCAAGTGGTAACTGCCATTTGCTTTCCAATGAAAAATATAAACTGTTACCAATTTAGATTGCAGTGCAGTATTGCATAACTGAAACGTTCTTATTGTTCCTGTGGGAAAGAATTTGAAACAAAATAAATAAACTATATAACGTGTAGATATAAGCTCTGCTTACAGCTACCACAAAATACCATGTTGGAAATATTTATCAAAGAATAATTACAGTATAATTTTGTATATGTAATAACATAGCATGCCTGAAGATATTCTCACAAATTATGACATAACTCCAATAATTAAATCTGCAGGTACAAATATTTCATGTTAATTAAAAATGTGGCTCTTTGTATCTTATGCGCCTTAATACGTCTGTATGTAAATATTACAGTTGGTTGAAACATCATTCTGTATCAGGGCAGGGTTAAACAAAAGCTTCCATACCTCCGAACTCCGAAACCATTACAAGCAGCAGATAATAACCGACACGTAGTAAATACTAATATTATTGGGACACTTAAATACGTGCAGAAAACATGTAGGTATAACAAAAGTACCTATAAATTTCCATTAAGCCACACATTATGTTTATATCTAACTCTATTGGAAAAATTATAATGTTTCTTTGCTACTCCATGTAGCTTGTATTCATTTCCGTCTCAAGAGAAAGTTTCCTACCAGTGAGTTAAGATTGTTTCGAGTCGAGAGTCTATAGACACTAGAGACATTACATTATATAGACAAACGTGTCAGTCGCACGTATATTTACTTTGGTAAGTTTTATATAGGAGAAAGAGAATGGGGAATACTATTATTACAAAGAAGGTGTGTTAGAAAAGGAGGAAATTGGGGAGGAAACATTTCGCAAACTAACTACGAAAGTACACACGATAAACTATCTTTCTCCCAGCAGGTACTGCAATTACATCTAAAACAGAATTCAACCATCTATATAGAATGAATGAGCTTAGCTACTTACAATGGGTATTATTATTAGCTGCTCTGTCTGATGTGAGAAGACTTACAACGTTACAATGCTACTAAAGCATCCAACTTCTAACGCGAACTATAATTTTGCCAAAGCAAAGGCCGACTACAACTACACATAGTACAACTAATACTATTCCCGTATCAAAAACTGTCAGCAGAATTCTGACGAATAAAGTGTACACATTTCTGTTGGATTATTATCCAGAAAATTGGAACAGTTTGCCTGTTGAGAAACTCACAAGCTTTTCTGTTG
>JABASD010005998.1:0-11117 GCA_019776165.1 Pogonognathellus flavescens
ATCGATCGCAAATGGTGGCCTGATATGTTACGACTCCCAACTTCATTTTTTGAAAGAAAAATCTAAAATAAACTCCTGACTGAAAAACTAAAAAAGATGTTGACAGAAAAAGAAAACAAAATGACAGTTATAAATCAGCAAGTCACCGTTTCTGGTTTAGGAGGCATAGGTAAAACCACAACTGCAAAATCCTTTGCAGTGACCTACGCATCAGATTATGAATTGATTCTTTGGATTGATTGCGGCGAAGGAAGCCTCCTCAACTCATTCGAAAACTTAGCCAGAGATCTCGAATTGAAGAATAGAAAAGAACTGAAACTGAAAGAATTGTCATGCAGAAGTTTTGAAATTCTAAAAGAATGCAAATGTCTTTTCATCTTCGACAACGCGGAATGTTACGTTGGCAAAGAAGGAATTCGGGACGTTCTTCCTAAAAACCGCAACAATTTTCATGTCATCATAACTTCAAGAAGTCGAGATTGGGGCAAGAAAAACATTGATGGCCAAATCTCAGAATTTCAACTTGATGCGTTTGGTGAAGATGAAGGTTTACAATTCCTGAAGGAAAATATCGACAACTTAAAGAATACTGATGACTTAAAATTAAAAACGCTTTGTGATCTTCTAAGTTATTTACCCCTGGCTCTCCAAATTGCAGTTTCTACTTTAAATAAGCATAGAATTTCTTTGGATACATACATCGAGGAAGTAAAAACCACAGACGATGTGTTGCACTGTGGACTGGATGACTACGAGAGAACAATTCATAAAACGTTGAAGATCACTTTGGAATTGATCCAAAGCCACGAGAGAAAAATAGTTGCAGAAATTGCAACTGAAATTTTGTCTATCTTTGGCTACATTACTCCTAATGAGGTTGATTTTGATTTTTTTATGGCGGTCGAATTGGGAAACTTTCTTTCTAAACCTGAGAAGAGCAGGACCGGAAAGACTAATGACAAAGAATACTTCAATGAAGCCACAGATTTGCTTCAGTTTTATTCCATTATTGCCAAAAGGAATATTTCTAAAGGAAGAGACACGTTGAGTATTCACCGCTTGTTCCAACAAATTGTACGACACAATACAAAAGAAACACAAAAACAAATTCTACGTCAGATTTTAAATTTTGAAGGATATCTGGACTACAAATTAATTCCATTCATTTACTACGCTGATGAAGAACTTCAAAAAGAATTCCCGAAACTTAAAGCGGAACTGATTGACATTCTGGAATTAGAAGAACTTCTGGAGCGAAGAAGATTTCAGGAAGCTGTCGGATTATCACGGCTTATCAAAGACACGATTCAGACTACCGTCTCCATTTTTAATGTTGCTGTATGTCTTAAATGGAACCATGAGATAGAAGAAGCAAAGAAGATTTTACAACAATTATTGAACAACACAAAAAGGCGTGGAAATATCAACGAAATCATACTTGAAAATTATAATTATTCTTTAATAATGGATTCCCACGAAGAATTAACATTTGACATTGTTAGGTGGGAGTTATTTTTGGTTTACTGTGAAGAGAAAGATGAAGAAGCGGCAAGGCAAATATTTCTCTCAATAACACAAGTGTCACTTTCTGGATGTTCATTAAATTCATCCGTCCTTTCTCTTCTTCCGCAGTCACTACAAAAACTAAAATTGGAGGAATGCACAATTTCAAATGGTTTGTCACCCACCTTCGGCGCCATCCAACTGCCACTTCAACTGAAACAACTAATCTTAGAGTCGAATGAATTTGTGGATAATGAAGGGATAGAGCTCACATCACTCGATATTTCTCAACTCATTCCACTCAGTCTCAAAAAATTTGAAATTAATGATTCAAATTGTGTCTCATTAGATCGAATCGAACTGATTCCAACTGCCAATTTAAGTTTTTGTAGTTTGATTTTAGTTCCTGGCCTCCATATTACTCCTCAAGAACTAACATTATGGAATGTCAATTTCTTTGCAGCCGACGCAGAACCGATTGGGAATGTTTTGGTTAATGACTTTGTCGACTTTCGTCAAATGAAAAAACTGACTTTATGTGGAAATGGAATGTCGATTGATTTGTGTGATCCTCTGACGTTGAATTACCTCGATTTAAGGGAAACAAAAGTTTTGGATTGGGAAAAAGCGAATTGGACTGTTCTTAAACTGAAACTTTGGGAAGTTGACTTTGTTGACAGAACAGGGATGAATGTAACAGAGATGAAAATTTGGCATTCTTCTGTTGACATATCTGTGCTGCCTTTCACCATACAAAAACTAAAATTGGATAGATGCACTTTAGTTAATTTTTCATTCTTACCTGTCGCTGACAACAAACTACTCCCAAATTTGAATCAATTGGATTTGTGGAACATCAAAATAAACGAAGACGAAGATCAAGCAAACAACGATGTCCTTTTTCGCGTCTTTGTTCCGAATCGCGACGAATGGAAAATGAAGAATTCCGAGCATCATCTGCAAGCTCAAATGAAATAAACCAACTTTGAAAGAGTCTTGCCACACTCATAATATTTCAAAATAATACCTTTTTGCTGTAACAAAAGTACTTTACACAAATGACAATTGAATAAACCCCTATATACAAACAGAGTCAAGTGAGACCGAGCCTTAATGAAGTTTGTCCGCGTTCACAAACAGTCAGACAGACTGGTCAGTGGTTCACATAAACACTTCAGGTGAAAGTTCGAAAAATCTCGAAAATAGCTAGTGTAGACCTGGACCCCGGAGCCGCCACTAGCTACGACTAACTAAGTCATAAAATTTAATAATATCCTGTTCTTCAGAATCAGAAGAAACGTGAGCAATTTTATATAATGTCATACATTGGGAATTAGTAGTATCATATAATATGAGGTAATGGTACTATACCATCAAATATAATAACATAATTATGTTACGTATATCATATTTTCTATTATTTCTATAATTACTCCCTATATTATTCAAGACAAAGGCAGGTAGGTAGTCACATTCAAAAACAATTCTTCAAAACGAGTTGTAATAATTTAATAATATTTAAAAAATGTCGTGCCACTTAATCATTTTTTGGACATACAAATTATTGCACGATGTATGTTTTACGATAATTATAACTATTTGTAGAATGCTATGAGTTTGACGCTTACCATTTGTATGCAATATTTAGATGGCGAACCGATTAATATTAGTATACTTATTCCTGGAAGTAACAACAATTCAATACAAGCAAAGCTGTACAGTCTATAATAAGGAAATGTAACAGTTCCTTCAGGTAGGTTAAATACGTAATCAATGTTGCAAGAAGCAATAGAGTATATGTTTCAAATGATGTGTGGTGCCGTGCATTCGATCAAAAATATACATTTATTGAAATGAATACATCAACAATCTAATAAAAGTCTAAAAATGTTCATTTAAATGGTTTTCAAAATTCGTAACCAAAAAAAACATACACAATATTATAGCACGTTCATTATAATATAATATACAGTATCAGTACTAAGAAGGATTTTTGCTTTGTCGTCTTTCATTAGTTCATTGCTGAACTAAAATAAGATTTCTAAGAAATGCCTGAACCTAACGTGTAGCGATCGTAAAATTATTATTTTCAGTATTGTTAACCAAATAACGTAATGCACTACAAAATATTATGTAGTAGGTGCTAATAAGGATTGTTGCATTGTCCTGCTCAACTAAAATAATATTTCTATGAAACGCCTAAGCAAAAATTGCAGCATTAACAAAAGGATTTTAGATTATGAAGTTGTATTGTGTGGAAAACTAATTCCATACCCAGCCACGCACCTAACCTAACCAATAAAGTTACGAAACAAAAGACGAGATTTGTCATTCGTTCAGTTGTCACTTGAAGCTTCTCATAGCAGTAAATATATACACTATCTGCTGATCTTATACTAAATTCCTGCTTGCTAAGCAATTCGTCAGTTTCCTACAAACGAATTAATTTTTACAGCAAATATGCAGTGCAATTAAGCTAAATATTATTTTCATTTTGAAGAAATAAATCTAGTCCTGTTACTTCGTCAGTGCTTAAATTTTTATGCAGTGAAATCTACTTGTGTTCTTCAATTTTATTCCGAACTCATCAACATTGAGTTTTCCGTTGGCATTTCGTCTAAGATCATGATATTAAGGTGATTTAAATTTTCCATTATGTTACAACTCATTTAATTCCAACAGAAAATGATAAAACGTCAATTCAACTAATTTTTATTATATTTATAACATTAAACATTACATTAACTCTCTCTCTGTAGAAATCAGTCATTCAATGAAATCATTTTTGTTTAATTTGAACCATTGATTGCATTAAATTCAAAAACTATTGGTTTTTATACGAGGTTATAAAACCGACAAAACCAGTGATTATTAAAATTTTGTAGTCATTTTCATTGTAGTTTGTAGTAAAGTAGTATTGCCGAATCAGTTAGAACGAAAGTTAGATAAAGTTGTAAAATAAAAACCCTTCTAAAAATATTGAGTGATATACATTGAAGTTTGAAAAAATATATTTTAGTAACTTTCGATCTTCAAGAAATATTTATTCGTGTTTTTTATGCAGTAACAACATAAAGAAATAAAATTTACTCTCAAGAAAGTATATGGGAAATACTATTACAATGTGATTTATAGAGTACTCTTACCTCTGGCTATGCATTTAGCTTAATAATTTTTAAGCATAATTATAGGAGTTTAAATGACTTAATAACAATAATTTTATTCTTCATTTTTTGATAATGAACAATATTATGTAGCATACACACAATCTACTCAAGTTTATATTAAAAAACCATATTTTATGCATTTACCTAAATATTTCGAAAGTATCCCTATAGGTAATAATTACTCTTCAAACCTTCGGAGTTATGTTAGAAAAAACTTCTACTTACTAATTAGTTAGTGATGCAAAGGTTAAAATACAAGTAGGTAGATAAAAATTTGGAACGGAGATTCGAATTTCAACTTTGGTATCGCTGAAAAATTATTTCTAACATAATTAAAAAAATAAAAAAAATTAAAAGTCAATAATAACTAAAAAATCGGTTGCGAACAGAAAGACTGTCTAGACTGTTTTAAATTAGTAATGGCAAGGTATAGTATTAGTATTGCGAAAGCCGACATTGCACAAACATTGCGATGCAAGTAGATAATTGTTCTGTAACTACGGTTATTGAACCGGTGTGGGTAGTCGTCTGCATTACGATCCGAAAAATTGAAATTTGGATTCTTTCTTGTAACTTTTTATCCAATTTTACTTGAACTTTCGTATCGCTAATAAGTTGTAATAAGTAAAACTTTTCCTAAACATGCATTCTATATTTTTGCTTCAGATAAAAAAGAGAATGCAAAATAAATTCAAACTTAATTTGTATAATCATTACTACCATAAAATTAAATATATATATATTTAATTAAAATATATATATATTAATATATATAAATATAAATAATATAAAAGACTGTTCAATGCAGACTACAGGGTAGCCAACTACGCGATAAGAATGGAGACTGACAGAGTGAAACTGTCTATTAAGGTATACATGCAAACTATAAACTACGTTATAAAGGTTTTAGGCATGTCCGATAATAGATTACCAAAAATATGCTTAATGAATTTAATCAGAAATCATGAGCATGAACAAGACCAAAGGTACAATTGGAGTCTCAATCTTAAGAGGATATTAGAAATAGCACAGAGACGTGACCTGTGGGACAACCTTCAGAGACAAAGCTTAATAGAAGCTAAAACTGATATAATTAATAAGCTGTCTGATATGGAAAAACTTGTAGATTTAAATAAAGCCACGATCTCTACCAAATTTAATTACTGTTCGCAACTAGAAGAAGGTAGCAAACTCAAAGATATATTGTACCTACCTTTAAATTAAATAAGACTACTAACTCAAATTCGGTTAAACCAAGGTATATTTAGAATGAATAATTATACTCATATCTTACAATCGGAATTACAATGTAAATTTTGCAATATGCATGAATACGAAGACTTATATCACTTCTTGTTTGAATGTAAAAGGTACGAAGTGTCTAGATGTAACTTAAGTCATTTGTTATCTTTAGGGATAAATAGAGACAACCTTATTCTTAGCATTTCTACACTAAATAAAGAAAATACTTGTAAGCTAATCAATTTTGTTATTAGTAGCCTATGTCGAAGAAAATGGGTATTAGATTTTGTATTAAATCAAACTTAACTTGTCAATAAGCCACCACTCCTTCTTAAGAATATTAGTTAAATCATACATGAATTAATTTTTCTTTATATGTACCAAAACTGTGTTCTATGGGTTTATCTTATGAGAACTAAATAAATACACTACTACTACTACTACCATAAAATTTAATCGCATCATTTCAATTTTTAGAAATCTGGAGAAATGGTTCTGAAGTAGAAATCATTTTCTTCTGTGACATCATTAAAACTAATGCAATAGTTTTTCAACTGGTCATCTGGATGTTATTTTAAATCTTCAAAGTGCACGCTTTATTGAGTTACTAATACATCTGGTATATACTTAGTTAGGTAAGCTGATTAATTTTTTGCATGATAATTTAGTTTCTTGATTACAAATATCACATTTACTGGTGTACGCAAAGTAGATAAAAAAGAGTTCTAAGTTACTATTATTTAATTTTATTTACAAAAAAACCTGGCAGAGTACTTTCAATTTTTATCATTCTACGAAAACCTTTCTTATTTCAATTATTACACTGATCAAGATTTTTATTATTCTTTAAGTTATAAATGTAATTTAAATTATTTTATCTGATATTTGTAGTTACATTTGCAGCCAATATATAATTTACTGATAAAATTGAAAGGTTGTTACAGTTGTTAAAAAGTTCTTTCATAATTATATCTAAACCCGAGGATTCAATGCACTATTTGAAAATGCTTCAAAAAATTGGATGTGAAATCGAGCTCGAAAGGCGAGATATTATAATAGATTAAGGCTGGGCAGGGGGTTAGGAGGTGGGGCATTTCGGTCCATACCCGTCCTATGTATTCTGCGGTTCCATTTTCAGGCCACAGTTTTCGGCCGATTTCTTTCAAATTTTTATAAAATATAGTATTTGTAAATGTCTAGTAGGACAGTGAGCTCGAAATTTAATGTTTGGGTCATCTTCAAATTTGCCGACAGCTTCAAAGTTTCAAGGTGACGACATCGTGACCTTGAAACTTGAAACTTGAACGCACTCCCAGCCCTATAAAACTAAAGGCGAATTATTTAAATGCTTCAAATGGCTTGATTTTTCAACTTTTTATGTAAAATCAGCAATTACATACCTCAACTTGGTTTTCTTATATTGTTGCACCTTGTAGTCGACAGTTGGAAGATATTCATTTGTAAGAGGCTTAATGTACAAACCGCTGGAACCTAGAAATATGACGGTTTTTGATTCTGTGGGGAATTCCAGGTCAGTACTGTCTGTAGCCTTAAGGTCCACGTAAGGTATCGGCCACACCCGCTGAGTGGGGGTTTGTCCTCGGATGTGTCCGTGTCCATGAAATTCAAATATATTTCATGATATTATGGGTTTAAACTTTAAAGTGGGAAAAATTAACGGCGGAATGAGACATGATATTAATGTAACAAATACTTTAGTCTCGATCGGCGTGTAGTTGTCAGAAAAATTATAATAGGGTTGGTCACCAAAGTTTCATCAAGGTATCTTAAAATTCTCTTAAGAAACAAAATCTGTGACAGCTACTGGCAATTGAAAACTATGCAAAATACTGTTTTAAATTAGAAAATCTTAAATGTTATTAATGCATTCCCTTTTGTAGACTATAATCTGTAAGATGAAATATAAAGTCAGGGTAACGTATTTTACAGTACAGATATAAGGAACTGATATGCTGTTTTTACATGAATTATCGCTTACCAGTAAAAAGTTACTGGCTTATCTTATGAAATCAATATGGGTGACCTAGTTTGTTTAAATGACATCATCAGTAATACTTTTTTGATTGTAATTGGAATTGATTGGAACAAATAGCATATCAGTTCATTAAGCTGTGGAATAGTGTGGTTCTCAATCTATATTTTTGATCTTTGAAATATTTTAGCTCTGTATAGTATTTTTTCGACTTTCCAAAATGACTAAACTGATCTATGATATTTACACACTTTTACCTCCCATTATACTGTGAATTCTGTTTCTCTATCATTTTTTTACTTTTATAGGTGCTGTATAACTTGATTGCAATTAACTGGTGGTAAAAGTTGATTGTTAGCAGCATAGATAAAAGGTAACTGTGCTCGCCATATCCAAAATATATTTATTTTAAAATAGAATTGCTTAGAAGTTATACAGAAATATTAGTGTAAAATTACTACCTACAAAATTATGTGTTTCAAAATGAAAAAAAAATATTGCGTAGGCATAAGCGTCACAAATTTAATTTGGTTCCACATCAGAGTAAAAGACTCTTTGGTTACGGGGTTGTAATTATAGTTAGACTAAACTACCAAACATATAGTAGCAGCGATTACTTTAAAACCAGGACATCCAATTTCTCGGAAGCTTGGATTTAAATCACATGACTGTATATGCCTATTATGTGCTCCAAGTTACCCACCATCCTTACAAAGATGGTGGGCATTTCTTCAATAGGTTTAGAGTTTTTTGCTTCTTACAACAATTTGTATTGTTAAAACTATGTAAGCTTCTGGATGTTCTGCTTCTATATAGACGTTCCTCAAATATTATTTCACTAGGTTATTATTGTATTTGGTTGAGTGAGATGATGTTGTTGACGGCATTATTGTCGAAAGTCAGTTTTTCTTCCTCATTCCAAATTTTAAATATATTAAGACATTTTTAATTTAGTTATCAATCAGTTGATAGTGTACAGTTATACTATACAATTCAATTTGGTACGTTTTTTGTAATTAAAAATTGGGTACTTATCGTAAGTATTTATTAGTGTTTGAGTATAATTTGCTCTGACAATGAGCCTATTGTATACTCAATCAAGGGAATACCCAGGATTCCTGTTTCGGGGCACATTCTGACGTAATAAATTGGCATTTGGGTACCCCCTTGGTCCGTCCTTGTAACCAATATATTATTTATATAAACACTTCATTTTAAAATAATTTGCTTCGAGATTAAAAGTAAATTATGGGGCAGCATATATAAAAGGTATTAAGTGTGTTCGCCAGACGCAATATAAACTTACGAAATAAGAAAGTATTCAAAATATCACGATATTTTGTTATTTACAAAATTATTCACTAAATATGAAAAAAATCATCACAAGCGGTTTCGCGGAATTTGTGATAAAATGTGGAACTTTAATCTTATTGACCTTTTGAAATAATTGTTTTGAACTTGGACGTAAACGCAGAATATATGTTTCAAATATGCGTTCAATTTTGTTAAATTGATTGAGTGAGATGATATGGATGATAACATTATCATGGAAAGCCAATTCTGATTCCTCATTCAAAAACTGAAAATGACGTTTAAAGCGATTTTTAATTTAGTTTGCATTCAATTGGTAGTATATACAGGTACAACATTTGACGCGTATATCGTGATTATAAATAGGGTTGGATACAAAAAATTTGTGTTTTTCCTGTTAGGATAATTTGTAATGTATTAACGTTTTTATTTCCAACATAGTGCTTAAAAATAATTGAAATTAATCACATTTATTTAATATATTTAATACAATTAGAAAAACATACATTCCTGCTATTTTTTATTTAACTTTAAATTCTTTTTTTATTCTAAACTTTCTACATTTTTAATTGTCTTCTTTCGATATGTTTTCGCAATTTTACTATTTCCAAATGACATACATTCAATAAAATTTTCTGGTAATGAAAAATGGTAGCGAAAGTATGTCAGCAGGTGTTGATAGCAAACTAAATTGAAAATTATTTTATTTTATGCGTAATTTGTCATGTCATAAAAAACGTGTCGTTGAAATGTAACTTTAAGTAACATGTAGTAGTGTGTAGTATCAGCTAAATAATATGTGTAACAGATTATTTACAATCAAATAGGAATGTGATCATCATTTTCAGTAATCAATAAATCAATCATTCCAGAGCACAGCACAACATTGTTGCTATATTATCAATTCGCATCAACTGAAACTATTTTATTATTCACGCATCATTAGTACATTATATATGATTTATTTCACGAATTTCGACATTTCGAACGGAGCACATGGACATAAATACATTATTTAATTTAATATATAGTTTTCATTTCATGTAATGTAAGTACGACGTATCTAGCATTTTATAAACATGGCAATGGGTGCAAGTCAACTGGAAAGTATAGTTATTTAGTTAAAATAAAATGTTTTAACATGCCTTGGCATTCCTTAAAAAGACCACACACAAGGAATGGGATATTGTGGGACGGAAGGTGAAGGATGTACCAAGAGGGGGGTAGTGGAAGCACGTGCCCCCACAAAATTCCGGGAAAAAGGCAAAAAAGTCTAAAAAAAGTCTCTAAATTTAGTGTATGCATGGGTATTTTTTGCTTAAATTTGATAGAACTTTTCGAATATAAGCCTCTTTTGCACTCCATTTTTTGTGGGCTCCTCTTAAACAAAAATCCTGGATACTACGTCCTTGCGGACGGTCGTGTTCGTAACATTTCGCATATACAACCTTTCCAAAATAACGAAGTCGTCGGTCGTCGCCGTTACAGGGTCGTAAATGGCAATAACAGAAGAAAATTGTTAATATTTTTTATTCCATTTCATCGATCCCAAACATTTTGGATATGGCCCTGTCAATGTCAACGAGTATCAAAATTTTAATTACCTAAATAAATTTAGTGAAGTGCATTACTAAGGATAACTTATTTTTCGTGCAATACAATGCAAAGCAGTGATGGCATTGCAGAGCTCAGAATTTGAATAGTGGTCAGGCGGGAAAAGTTGGACGTATCCACGACTGTCCATGTTGGTGCAGAGTGGACGGGGTAGGCTAGGCGACCGATCAACTTGAACGGTCTAACCTACCCCGTCCACTCTGCACCAACATGGACAGTCGTGGATACGTCCAACTTTTCCCGCCTGACCACTATTCAAATTCTGAGCTCTGCAATGCCATCACTGC
>JABASD010005999.1:0-11117 GCA_019776165.1 Pogonognathellus flavescens
GATCACTTTTCTTTTAATGCCATTTCCAGTTGTGTTTGGACACGCAATGAGAGCTGCATGTTGACCTCCTCCCGTTATGTAAATGATGTTCACTGAGTTGAGTCGGGTAGTTTTTTCGGAACCTTCACAGAGGTGTGGCACTGGACTGTCCTCATCTGTTCCATTGCCTAATTGGCAATTTTCCCCGAATCCCCATGAGTACATTCGCCCCGTGCTGGTCAATGCATAACCTTGCAACAGGCCACAAGAAACCTGGACACAAGTTTTGTCAGCAAGATCAGGGATAAGAGTGGGTACTCCGACTTCAACCGGTTCTTCTTCCAGGCCCAATCGGCCATAGTGGCCCCTTCCAAGGGAGTACACTTTGCCCTCTGCGGTAAGAGCGACGCAATGATGCTGCCCTGCCGAGATCTGTGACCAACTTTTGCCTCTGAAACCTGGGCTTTTTGTGACTTGTGTTACTACAACATCGTCCGCTTCAGTTCTGATTATACCTAATTGGTTCCAATTGTTTAATCCACAAACATATATGTCGCCGGTTTTAACAGCCTTTAAATACGTGGAATAATTTCCGGTCCAAATATCACTGAATTTAACATGTGATTTCCTGGTTATTTGTTGAGGTGTTTTCCAAAAGTCTTCGATCTTATTGAGTACACTGGCAACAGAATATGATCGTGTCACTCTTCGATGTGGGTTCCATATTCGTCCTAGCTGACCCTGTTCTCCAGTGCCACAAGTGTGCACAATTCCATCTTCACTTAACATGACAAGATGGTGAGTTCCTGAGCTAATCTTCATTATACGTGTGTTCAGTTTTCTCGAAATAAACTGTGGGACTACTTGCCCATCCTCAGACTCAGGAATTAAACCTACTGATTTATCGGTAATTGTATTTTTGAACAGTCCCCATGCAAAGACGGAACCGTCGTCAGTAAGGGCAGCAGAATGGGAATCTCCAGCAGTAATTTGAATTACTGTCCCTGGTACTTCTACACGAGCTGGAACTTGGGCATCGACTTCCTCTGGTGTAACACGTCCTAGAGCCAAATCGTCATTGCAACCCCAACTGTATACGAGGCCATTTTCAGTTAATGCAATGGTGTGCATTGCTCCTGCTGCTATTTCTTGACACTTTAGTTTTTTTTCTTGGAAAAATGGGATCAAAGCTAGATGCTTTCGATATAATGCTTGAAATCCTAGTTGTCCGTCTTCACCTATCCCAAAAGTCATGGGAGTTCCTACACCCCTATCTTGTCGAGGCTGGACAGACTTTTTCAGCCTTTTAGCCACAGGCTCCAGTGACATGACGCTAACTTTTTAATTTATTATTGATATTTATGTCTTCTTTTTGAGTAGAGAAGCGAGAGAGTAAGATTCGAAAATCTTCTTTCGTTCGCTTTGTAGATCTCGTTTAGCCGATCAAAAACACGATGCCAAATTCCACTTCCGATTACTCCAGCATGGAAAACTTTCCAAAATCTTTCGAAAATCCAAACTACTTGGGACCAAACAAATCTTCGAAAAGCTTTGAACTCAAAGACGTCGGTCAGAAGTCAGAACTAGTCTAGGGATTACTAAACACACTTCTCCGTTGTAAACAAGGAAACTAGAATAAATATACTGAGAAGAAACGGCAGATAAGCAGTTTTTTGTTGCTATGAGCTGTGACGTATCTTGCCGTGCAAATATAATGATAATGTTCAAAGGTAAAGTATGAAAAAGTAGTGAAATCACCACTTTTATGTAAAGAAGCAGGGCCTTCAAGTGGACATGTCGTGTAGTACCACGTAAGGGGCACTTAAAAGCAACCTTACACTTTCGGCTATCCAACGTGATATAAATCTTTACATGGACAGCACGGATTATTCCAAGCACATGAGTAGTGCACTTGCAACGGAACATGTGTCATGAGTAGTGTACTTGCAACGGAACATGTGTCATGAGCAGTGCCCTTGCAACGGAACATGTGTCATGAGTAGTGCACCTGCAAGCAACGGAACATGTGTTGTAATAAGCTTACACTACGCTAGGTATGCCCTTGAAAAGGACATAATATTAATTTAATTATGAATGGATGAATTAATTGCAGATTTATTTTGACAAACGAATGAACGAACGAAAGAGATTGTTTGGTTAATAATTTTGAACGATTTATTTGTAAAGGTGTGTGGTACGAATTCATGTAGGAAAGTGGATTAACTACATTTTGCCAGAAATTGTATCTATAATATGTACTTATTTAAGTCATAATTAACAGTAGGTGTAGCATAGCATAATAATGAAGATATTGTGTAAAGTAATATTATAATAACAAAAACAATAACAATGATATATTTTCTATACTATACTCAACCATCACCAAAACAGACTAACAGAAATTGTGAAAGAGGTAGATTATTTTTAAGTATAGTTGAACCGATTGTAGTTGTGATATAGCAGTAGGGGAGTTATATAATTCTTAATTTTCTCAAGATAATTCGAAAGGATAATAATGTGATTAGCATTATTGTTAGTTAGTATTTTTAGATAGTTATTCTATTATTATTAGTAGTAGTATTAGTATAGTTGTGTAGTTTTAGACAGATAGCAAAAATATTGTCCAAAGATTATATGTACAAAAATATAGTAGGAATTTATTACTACTTGTGTACTATGTGTAGGTATATTAATGTTGGTTAGTATGCGCGAATTAATTCGCACTTTCTACTTGTAGAAAAATTAAAGGTAAGTAATATGAAGGCAAAAGCTTTATACAATACACACAAACAAAATGCTTAATTGGAGTACATAATGCTTTAAAGGACAGTTATGGGATTATTAAGTATAAAAATAGACTGCTTATTTGTAAAAGCTGTTCAAGAATAGAAATGGCTTCAGAAGAGGCTTCATATGGTATTTTGCACGTGTACCTGTACGGTATAAAGTAGCTTGTTTGTAGCTGTCGCGTGGTAAATATTTTGTACAACAATGGATTAACCAAGCAAAAATTATCCGTGATAGCCGTGACCTCCACCGACATGATGCCTCACTCCCCATTTGAAGTTAGCGTGATAATCTGTTTTAGCGTAAGTGTACACAGGACCAAGATATCCATAGCCGTGTCCACCGTGTCCACCGTGTCCTCCGTGGTCATCCCCTCTTCTTATACGTAGTAACACTGGGACGACTGAGCACACAATCATTTCATATTTTAATTCAGCTCATATACATCTTTCAACACAATTAAAACTACTATGACTAGTTTTCCACAATTTACGTCTACATAAGTGTTCCTATTTAAGAGGCCGATTCTATTGAGAAATATTCCTTTAACAAATAATTTGTACGTTAAACTATTATCTTTACCGCTATCTCATTACTCATGTTGTATTTTGGATCTTATACCGTACAAATTCTAAAAGTACTAATTCATCTTTCGTTTCCTGAAGAAACTGAAGATACACTAAAAAAATTTACGGGACTTCATATTTAAATTAATTTAAATTATATAGTACTGAAGCTAAGGTTAGTTATCGACAACAATGCACTGATTCTCATACAAGGTATTTTAAGATGCCTTAATAGATTCTAAAAAGATTAAATTCAAGAATTACCGTCACTATTCAGTAAGTAGAGAAATCTAAGTTTGTTTTGTGTACAACGATCATGAAAAAATAAGACTTAGAGTATTTTACCCCATATACTTTCAAAGTCCTGCACTGCTTTAACTCATTGTAAGTAGCACAATGTACAAGCCGATGTATACTAAGAAAATGTTAAGTAAACTAATTGCACCTTCGTGATTAACTGATTCAATGTTATCTTGGTAGACACAGTACACTAATCAACTCATATTTTCTTTGTACACTTTGTACCATTACCATTGGTTAATAATTAAGTCATTGTTGTTAATCGTCAATCGTAAAACGTCGATATCTTATAAATGGGTCATTATTTAAAGAGAGAGAGAGTTCAAGAGAAAGAAAAGTTTCAAAGACAAAATGTTGCGCTTACACACACGCAACTGCATTCAGCACACCATACAGATCACACCATTCTCACCTTTACGATACACTTCTGTATTTAAAGGTGTATACACATAATCTACTTTGTTACGCTCGAAGAAAAACCAGGCTTATAACTTTTTAGTGTATCTTGTCAAAAAATCAATCTCGTAAAAAAGATGATCACACGATAATAATATCATAGTTTTCTCAGAACGTGAGAATCTAGTACAGAGAAATAATGAGCGCACAACGAACTAAAAGGGAAAGCCGAATGGTACTAGGAAAAAACTAAATCTCGAAGCAAAAACAACAAAATTTGTATTAGTACGTGTACCAAGAATGAAAGAAGAGTAAGAAAGCGCAAACAAATTTGCACTAACAAAAATTTGCACTAACAACAAGCGTAAGTAAATATAATTTTATTTTCGTTAAGTTAAATTTGTAAAGCATTTGTATCTAATAAGCTGCTACTGCTGTTACACTACAACAACACAACGTGTAGTAATAGTATAATGAACAAAGACAGCAGATCTATACAGAATAGTAATATTTGTAGGTATACCTTATTATTACACGTAACATGAATAAAAGTAACAATAATAACAAAATAAAAACAAATGGCCATCACAAAAAGTAACATCACTCAAAATCTCAAAATATGACATCGTTAGGAGTACAAGACACTGCGGAAATCACTAACTGCATCACTATTAAGTAAAAGCATTAGCTGATTCGATTATTATTGAGATAAGATTGAGATTAATATTTTGTTAGTAATAGTTGTTGGGTAGGATGATACAGAGCTAATAATACAAGGCAGGGTAAATATAAAATGTATATAAAATATATTTATTATTGTAGCGTAGGTGTATAATATATTATAGGTCAGTCAGTTCAGTGTGTTCGTTAACAAGTAGCTTGAGAGTAGTTTGTCCAATTTGTTCACGTTCTGTGAGTGCATCCTCATTCTTATGAAAATAGTTTTAGTACCACTTCACAACATAATGTTACAAAGAAAGCAAACCATCCTTATTAGCTCTATGTCTACTTCTTGTATTGTTTCGTCTTTGAATTTCAGACTTGGCTAGTCTCCTCTGTCCGTTACACTAAGAAAACTTTGTAAATCGTACAAAAAACCAACCCAAAGTACAAAAACGAAGCAATACACAAATTGTACACAACTAAACGACACACTGGCAACTTTCTACTACAAAAAATAGCAATTTTTTAAAATATTTAGAAAATTAGCGTTTAGCGGCCCTTCCAGCCTCCACCAGCCTTATGACGAACTCCCCATTGGAAATTCCCGTGATAGTCCGTGCGAACCTAAAAACAATTTGAAAAAAAAAATCAGCAAATGATTTATAATCATAATTTTGAAATAACTTGGATAAATATGTTCTCGACTTACGTATGTGAAAACGGGTCCAACTGGTTGCCTAAATAATTTTAAAAAACACAAAAAATATTAAATCATGAAATAAACATTAAATAATATTCGTACAAAATTCATATAAAATAATTTTTCTTATAAAGAAGAAAATGAAATAATATTTACCATCCCCATCCTCCTCCGCCGCCACCTCCACCACCGCCGCCGCCTCCTCCTCCTCCGAATCCTCCTAAACCACCGCCGCCTCCGCCTCCTCCGCCTCCTCCTCCTCTACCTCCTCCATATCCGGACCAACCCCATCCTCCATGACCATATCCGGCACGAGAATTTCCGCCGCCAAATGACGAGCTGTGATGTCCACTGGAGGCTAGAATGTCTGATGAACCACCTCTACGAGCTCGAGAATTTTTGTCTACAATTACATA
This sequence comes from Pogonognathellus flavescens, assembly GCA_019776165.1. NCBI lineage: Eukaryota > Metazoa > Arthropoda > Collembola > Entomobryomorpha > Tomoceridae > Pogonognathellus > Pogonognathellus flavescens. The sequence continues at coordinate 5,808 of JABASD010005999.1, forward strand.
CCCATAATAGCACCACAATATATATTACCTCTAAGGCCAACAACGTTCTACGCTACTACATTTTCACTCATTCTACAGCAAGAAAATAAACTACGGCTTACATTTTTCAAATCTAAAGTATTTGCATTTTACTATTTTACTTACTGTGTTACAGGCTACAATAATTATTCAAGTACTAACGAAAGTATATAGAAAAATAATGCTACTGCAGATTTCAAACTCTATTTCTACTCTAATTATTCATAGTAATCTACATGATGTAATAAAATTGATTTTTATGAAGTAAACAGTGTAAATAGCTAAAATTTTTGCCAATTTATATTATAAGCATCGATTCAAATTGCAAGAAAAACTACTTCTCAGAATACCAAAGGGATTATTATTACGTTTACGTTTACTTTCCCGGATACTTGTTGATTCATTAGAATGTGAAAATACCTCTATGAATTTCCTGTCTTTGTTTTATCCGTCATGTTTTTTGTGTCTTTACGTCTTTTGAAAGTCCTTAAGTCCAACATTCGTTTATGGTACATAATTTTTAAGTACTTTTGGTACTTACTATGTATATAACTATAATTAAGTTTGTGTCTACATATCAGTGTTTAAATTTCTATTTTTCACAATGTATGATGCATATAATGCTCTAGAGTTTAGTTTTGATGATAAATGTGTTGTTTGCCAGTATATTGATGAAATATTTATAATGATTTGCTGTTTCTGAATTTTTTGAGTTTGTGATACTTACCATCATCGGAAACTTCCTGTTGGTCTTCCTCAGCGAACAATTGAGGTGCACCATTGACTAGAACTGCACAAACGATAACGAAAACAGCAAAAAGAGCTGCGAATTTCATCTACAAGGAAAAACACAAAAAGATATTAATATTAATATCCTATCACACGTAAACAAATGCACTTTCCAAACTTCCGTACAATCTATTTGTAAAACAGCAACCTTGCAATAATCTCTTATCACTTTATTTTCCCAAGTTTATTAATAAGCATGCAGAACTGTGTAGAGAGAAAGACTCACCATAACGGAAGCCATTGTGTAAAAAACCGAATTTGCAACTCAATACTTGTATTGAGTTGTTTTCGACAAGTAAAATATGTTGATGCGATTTCCAAGCGTCTACTGTGTGAGACGACAAGCCAATAGAAAATGATATGAGAAATTTGCCAAGATGATCTTTTATACCCTTTTAGCCTTCCACTGAGTTCCACTACTTCTCTGCGTCTTCTCTTTTACGTTCTCACGATTTTAGCTTTCAATTAACCACTGCCCGTGCAAATTCATTCACATACATTTACAATCTACACTAAAGACTTACTTAAGGCGAGAGAGCCTTTATTATTGTTATTATACGCACCTGTAGACACACATCAACACTGCTATTGCCATACTTTAGCTGAAACAACATCAATGCACTATGTACCTCATATAAATATATATAACTGCATTATATATGGGATTACTCGAGTAAATTGAGTTATATGTAGTAAGAATGGTGCTGGTTGCATTTAACAAGTAAAATAATGTACAGAGGCAGGTAGAGATATTTGAAAATATTTATTAGCGTAGTTAGTTGAGTTACAAATAGTTCGTGGTTTGGTTTTGATGTGTCAGTGCCTGACACATGGATAGCACGGAAAGTACAGCCGAATTTCTCATGCATCAGAAGCATCAAAAATCGAAATTAACTCTCTCAGCTCATCTCAGCTCATCTATATCTGTGTCTATTGTACTGTTATGGTTCACAGATTATTTCATCTTTCCCTTTTTCAAGAATTCACCGTGAACACCACGAGCAAAAACATGAACGCTATAATGTTATTAAGAAGCGTAAGCTACTTATAAGGATGATGTCTATGTCTATCCGTCTGTCCGTCCGTAACCACCATAGCTCACGAACGGATGAACAGAATTGGTTCGAACTTTTCCTACGTGATCTCTGGGTCACAACAAAGGTCAAGTTCGAAAATGGAGTCAATCGGTGGCATTCAATGTTTAATAGCGAAAGCTGCTTTATAGGAACGTTTTGTCTGTCCGTCTGTGTATCAAGCAATTCGATACCTCGACGATAGATCAACTTAATTGGATCAAAGTTTGTTGAAACAATTGACAACAACAGTAGACAACTGTTTTGAAAAAACAGTTAGGAAATCAGTTGACAACAGTAAAAACTGTTTCAGCATCATAAATAACATGTTCAACTTATGTTACTTTATTACAGCCGTTTTGAATGGTTTATTAGCTTTAAGCATACAATAATGTATGTATACTGTATACCTAACATTTCTAACATAACTGAACTTAACCATCACTCTAATTAAATGCACTCTGTGACTGACTCTATACATAGTATCTTTTAGCTATACTGATCTGTTGTATAGATGGAAAATGCATATTATTGCCTTTGTATGTTCTTAGTTCTACATCCATATACACATACCACGTGTGTATCAATCTGTGTACACGACAATGCACAAACACAGTGAATTTAATTGACCCATTCAAAGTTTGTCAATAGGTATGGTATCGAAAACTTTCATACAATTTTAAATTATTATAGTTATATTCAGTACTTTTAGATTTAGTACTTCCATCCGATGCGCATTGCTGCCAAAAAGGCTGCTAGTTACTCATTTTCATGAAACCCACTGGGTTGCGGGTTTATCTCTATTTTAGTGGGTTTGATTGGGTTTCTTTTCTTCTACTTTTTAAATATTATTATAAGTGAAGCTATGTTTTAAAGGCACCAGGCAGAGACAGACAGACAGAATCTTACAATTATTTCCAATTGCGTTTCCTGTCATTGTAGTACTAGAGTGATTGTTTTGGAAAGAACTTATGTTAAACGCTCGTCACTGAATAAAATAATACCTAATTATAGAGGAGCATCATCACGTCGTACCGACACATGACCATCATTACCATTACTACATAGATTTACTGATGATACCTTCCTTTAACACAAATACATTATTATTATAAAGGTATTTGTATTTACTAATACAAGTTACAATGGACTTCGTGTTAATAAACATTTAAAACATTATCGTTAAATATTATTACTACTTTTTCTATTTTCTTTTCGCTCTGACTCTGGGCTAATCTTTTCATTTTCATCTCACCCAATACCAAAAACGTACCTAGAGGGAGGGCACTGGGGGCACGTGCCCCCACCCAAATTCCGGGGCTACACGGCGAAAATGAGGCTATTTTCAACCAAATTGATTGTGTGTTCCTCCCAAACAGAAATCCTGGGTGCGCCCTTGCCCAATACTGAGTGTGTTCTGCTTTTAACAAAAACAATGTTATAGAAGATTAGAAGGATTAGCTTATAAAAGGTTTTGATTTGATCATGAAGAATTTTTAAACAAAGCAGGATGCAAGAAAGTAAGAAAAGTATTTGTATATGAGTAGTGCACTTGCAACGTAACATGTGTTGAACAGGCTTACACTAAAGGCTAATTGTATGATTGTATGTAACATCAGTGATCGTATTTACTATTGGGAACGTGAGTAACACAGTGAAGATGATAATGACGTGTCAGCTTGTAACAAAAGTAAAATTAGTGCAAAAAATTAGAAAAGTTAAACCTCAATAGGGTGGAAAAAGTGCAGCCGTGCAGAGTAAAATCAGTCAGATAGATCTAGAGGCGAAACAAAGGTCGCTGATGGAAAACTAGTTTAAATATTACTCTAGTTAGGTTACGATGCGAGGAAAAGGAATACAGAATTGTTTAAAATGATATTCTATGTTCTATCCATCAATTTAATATACTTTATACTAAATTTAATAAAATTGGATCAATTATCAAGAGCTATGAGCTCCAGAAAATTATGCATGAAAAAAACTTTGATACGTTTCAAGCAAATTATAATAATAATCAGGAGGATTCCTGAGTTCTGAGGAAATTATGAAAACTCCTGATTCCCCGCGTACATTTTTGTCTTCCAATTCTGTCAATCGCCGATCGTTTTTCATGTTTAAAAATCCCTTCCATCTCCGGATACCTCTGCTCTTTTAATATAATGCAAAATTTTCTCAATTCCACCAATCCCCGGATACATTTGCTCTTTAAAGGCTCCAATTTTTCTTCATTCCTTCAATTTCCTGACACTTTTTGCTGTTTATAAATTTAAAATTTTCTGAATTCCTTCTATCTCCGCCGGGCACATTTACTGTTTAAAAATTCAAAAATTTCTGAACTCCTTCAATCTCCTGACACTTTTTACTGTTTATTTTAAAGTTTTCTGAATTCCTTCAATCTTCGGATATATTTACTGTTTAAAAATTCAAAATCTTCTTAATTCCTTCAATCTCCTGACACTTTTGCTGTTTAAAAATTCAAAATTTTCCTAATTCCTTCAATCTCCTGACACTTCGCTGTTTATTAAAGTTTTCTGAATTCCTTCAATCTCCGGATACTTTGCTGTTTAAAACTTCAAAAAAATTGAATTCCTTTCATCTCCGGATACGTTTTGCTCTTTAAAGATGCAAAATGTTCTCAACTCCTTCATTCTTAGGATGCTTATTGATATTTTAAAATTCAAAACTTCAATTCTTTCAATCTATTGTGTTATACTTGCAGTATTAACTTTTTTACGCCTATTACCATCAAAGTGATTTGCAAACGGCTTCCGGTGGTGTGTCACACGGATTCGGGGTGACGAGGTATGATGCTACCATTCCCAGCATGGGCGCCCATGGTCGGGCATATGACTCCCAAACAAAGTCCTGGGCACTGGGCGCCCATGGGGAAATCGCATAGGTGGGGTATGGGCATCAAAGAGTGCGCCCAGGCCACTCTAATTTGTATTCATTCTTTTTTATGAAAAAATATTGGTAGCATGTTATGAATAAGCTGACGGATGAACCCTTCACTATATCACAGAAAATTTACATTTCTCACCTAATTACAAAATTAACTGAACTTTTAGCATTTTTAACGTTTGTTTGCAGCACCTGTGTAATTTACATGCAATTCTCATGCTAATTAGATTATTTCTCTTGAATGGAGGGTCGAATTAAGAATCTCGTGTGTTTTGAAGCTAAAGATATACCCTTTCATAATGCACTTTAATTTTCCTAAAAAATTTCAACTGTAGGAAATCTTTTTAAGGCCTATTTTACTGTAAAATAATATAATACTTATCTTTAGTCATTATAGCTTCAAAACATAAGATTTTTAATTTGACTCTCTATTCCAGATATTCTAGAGAAATCAGCGAATAACATGGGAACTTTTTATATGAAATGGCAAAGAAACCCCTTAAAATGTCCCCCCCCCCCAAATTGCACT
>JABASD010006000.1:0-11115 GCA_019776165.1 Pogonognathellus flavescens
TTTATATAAAGTTGTTTTGTCATCAAATTATATATTATCTGTGTATTTGATATCACCACTTCGTGTTCTTAAAATGTTGTTATTATAGTATCAGCTATTACAATATCAAAAAGTATCAAATCATGTTTTGAACGAATATGTTAAGTTTTATTAACTACTGCAGTTTAAACTTTTTCGTGAATGAATGAATCATAATCGTGTTGTATCACTGAAACAAAAAAAAAACTACTCATAAGCACTTGTATATCGTAAGCTATGCAGAATTAGATTTAAATCCCGAATCTACACGTATGTCTGTGCTTTATCAAGAGCGTACAACATGAAATTTGTCCTAACCACAATAAATAATACGTCATTTCTCATTTTTGTCAATACAGTAAAATGTAAATCAATATTGTAAAAAATAATGCTCTTGTAACATAATCTGCTTGGTTTGGAATATTGTGTTTATTAGCCTGATGAAGAATATTACGAAATATATTACAAAAATTAAATACTGATGACCATTTCGTAAAAAGGAACCCTGCATGTTTACAGTGGATTTCATATCGACATAGAATCAAATTTATCTTGGCATCGAAATAAAAATTGAAATTCCGGTTAATCATTTTCACCTCTGCGTCCTTCTTTATCGCGTTATTCGTTTTTGTCAGGCTGTTTGTTTATGTAGCTTGTGTGCAATAGAATATTATCCGTCGTCCGTCTGCTCGCATAATAATAATTGAAGAACGATTGGATATAATGATTTAATGAGAGTAACATATATTTAACATGCTCAAAAGGAAGACAAATGATGTCTGATTCATTTAAAATAATCGGTATTTCATTACGCAGCTCCACTTGTATTACCCCAATTTAATTATTACTCGCTGTACTTTTCGGACGAGATATTTGATATAAATTATTTATTAAAACAGAAAACCTTCTAAACACCGGTCGTCTATCAGGTATAAATTTGGATTCCCACTTCCGCTTTCTCAGCATTATACATGTTACTACATAGCAGTACCCAATGTACGAAATTTTATGAAAATTATTGGAAGTTGCATAATTTTCGGTCATTTTTTATAAAGCATTATTAAGATTTACAAAGAGGATATATTTAACTTCCGTTTTTTTTAATTTAAATCGAATAAATTTAATTATGGTGAATAGAAATACCGTCATTTGGTACAGCACGCTTTTTACTGTAGTTTGCCATTTGAATATTATTCCCTACAAATGGAGAAGAGATAAATTACTATTTGAAGAGAAAATTCTCTCCTATCTTTTGTTTTACCACATTTACAAAATTGTTACCTTTGGATCTATTCAGCACTCTTAATGTTAAAATTGTACACCGTGTACAACGAATTGACAACCATTGAGCTAATGATTCATTGTGCCTGGTTGTTATGCTACACTCTCCCAGCCCTATTTAAACTAAAACTTGGTACTGAGGAGAAATGACATTTTGCAATTTGCAAATCAACTGATTACTTTATGCTGCAATTATGAAGGTAAATTAAATCATTTTTTTTACTAAAACAAAATAGGGGAATGCGGTTTAAAAAATAAACGATATAGAAGAGAATGTTGTTGTTGGGAACACAAACACAACCATTGTTTTCATTATTCCTCATAATTCGTAACCTTTTTTGATTTATTTAAACGTTAACTGTCAACATTGAATGAGTAATAGAAGATCTTTCACATTGAATTGAAATTGTAGTTTAAAAGCAATAAATATACTTACAAAACTGGTTTTGATCATTCTACAGAATTTATGTACTCTTCAAAGAGTGACGATTTTTATTAATAGAATTATGACTATTAATTATGATTATTGAATATATTGCAGATCAATTGTTGGCTACTTCAACATCAGAGTTTATATTGAAATTTATTTTGCTTAGCATGTTGTATGCGCCAGTTTTATATTTGTTTTTTTTAAATGTCGCTTTTTATTTGTTTCCGCAAGCAAGTTTCTTCCTTTTCAATGTTTTTATCATTTATAACGACTCAAACTTAATTTTTGCAACGGCAGCAATCACAGAAGCGTTGGTATTCGCCATGATGATAGCTCTTGGTGTAACAATTAATTTTTTCATCTTCGTATATTTGCAATTTTCATCGTCGCATTTACGTTTTCTAAGGTAATTGTTCTTTTCAAGTGTATTTTATATTTTAAATTTATATTGTGATGTCTACCAATTTACACAAAAATTTTATTATTTAATTGACCAAACTATTTAGGGCAAGGTTAAAAGATATGGATCCTCGCAAAATTGTTAAAACGTACAGAGCTCTTCAATTAGTCCATGTCCAATATTGTGAATGTTTCACACAACTATTGATACCTGCACTTCAATTTATTTGCGTCTTGATCGCCATCATTTGCAATTATGGTGCGATCTCCACCAACAAGAATCATCAAGGTGTGATATTCTTTGTCATGTTTTGTGGACTGTCCTGCGCTTGTGGTGTGGGTGCTTCGTATGTCAGTGCATTGGCTGGAAGTCTTCATCACTTATCATATCCATTCCATAAAATCGGCTTGCTGGGTTTGAACAACAAAATTAATGTCAATTACAAAACATGTCGACCCATTAAAGTAAATGTTGCATGCTTCTACTCGTTTAATAAATTTACAGTAGTTTCTGTGTTCAGTAGCATTGTAGTGGGAACATTTAAATTATGTATTTACGTCAAGAAAATGTAGGGCAAAATGTAAATCCTTATAAACCATAATCATGTTTTGTTTCACAAATTAAGTTGCTTGCACTAAATAAATATTGCTTAATATTTATTAGTTGACAAAAATCTTTTTACTTTTACTGCGGTGAGACCATGTAGGACTGCTTGATGTTAGTTTTATTCAAATATAACTGCAATCAATCTTTTAACCATCTTACGACCATTGTTGATTTCCATTTTTATTTCAATGCAAAGATAAATTATATTTTATGTCGAAATGAAATCCACTGTAATCAATATATAATATTGTTTTCTCCTTAGTTAATTTCTTTTGTAATGCAGATCAATTACGATCGAATCTATACATTTGACACAGTTTACTCACTAGTCAATTTCTGTCACATAAAATTACCTCAAACGGCATTCCGACGATCTGCTCTATTGTCAATACAAAATAGTCAATTAGATGTCAATTTTGGTAGCAACTCGCGCGACTTAAAATAATCACAAGGTAATTTAATTGATTCTTGTATTAACAGTATTATAATTACTTGTTTATTCCACCATGGTATTCATTTCCGTTAAATATGATAATGCCACAATAGCAGTCGCCCTAACTTGGTAAACACAAGACAAATAATAGCAAGCAAAATAATTATTGCTTTCCACTTTCTTTGTCTATTTGGCGTTCTTTATACAGAGAAAGATATGTCGCTTTTGTAAATTTGTCTTGACAAAAAAACAAAAGAATTTCTGTTTTGCAAAATGGATTAATAATGAATTGATCCTAAATGTGATCACTGGATAGTTATTATTTTAATTTATTTAATTGTTGCAAAACCCATGGTTTAGTTCCTGCAAATAAAGTGTCATAAATATTCTAGACCTTATATGGAGGCTAACTGTATGTTTTAGGATACTGTACTTACAGTTTTATGAAATGTGTAAACTGTAGCAACTAATACTAATTTGCGATAATAGGTTTTTGCGTAACAAAAAACACGATAGTATTGACTTTTGTTGTTTGTTTGTCGTGAAAGTCAAAATGACTTGATTTTTAAATGGTTTGGGCGCATAATTCGGAGGATGGTGGGTTGGTTAGTTGGGTATATGACGTTACGACGGTTTTATGACTGAGGATGGATCTTACACAAAATATCCCTTACTACCATATATCAAATAGAGACGCAGAGAATGCAGTCACTGTACCGACTTTCACCTTTGGAGATGAGCTGGACAAAATATTCCTAATGAACATTATATATGAAATTACTGATTTTAAAAATAACCCACGCGTGTCTACAATATAAATTTATCAAGAAATGCTATGTTATTTCTGCATTTCGTAATTATAATTCAATTACTTACTCTACATTACACGTTTACCAATGCTTTTACAATGAATATTTACAAAAAATTGATTGTGTATTGGTTAAAAAATGTGCAGATATGCTGTTAAATAAATTTTAATAAAATACATATTTTATTGTTGAATAAAAATTTGCGGAAGCTTTAAAAGATATTAGGCACTCATTTTTGGCAATTGGAAGTCAATACATGAATTTTCGACTATTAGCACTGATCTGTCAGACGTGATGAATCTGAAATCTGAATAACACAACTGCAAAATACGTCTTGTTTTGTCTTGAAAACTTAAATTAAGTATATGTATATACTGTTTGTCAGGGTTCGACATTCTGCCACCAAAAATAAATCTTCTCCGCTCAAGACGAAAAGCTCCTCCGACCAGGACCGAGGCGGGAGCCCTTCGGGCTCCCTCCTCTGGTTAGGTCTGAGCCAAATAAAATTCAGTTGTTTGTTCAAATTTACTGTTAATGGTTTAAAACTTTCCTAGTATTAACAAATGCAACAGGCCCGTTTTGGTCCGGTAAAAACCAGTCCCGTTTAAAGATTTATTAGAAAAACTCAACCGCGTCGGACATGAAACCTTTGCATGAAATAAAGATGAACATTTCGGGTAGCCCGAAACAATTTGCACCGAAATCAAGTAAAAAGTACTTTAATCCCGCGCAGCGCAAAATTTTTTTAATCATTTTATATTTTTGAAGCAAAAATTGCATTATGTTTGGTGCTTTATACTAATAAAGGAAGAACAATAATTTCTGGCAACCATCTCTCTCCTCGCTATTTCTTCCATCGTAATCTCTTTCCTCACATTCCTACTCCCTCATCTTCCTCCACTCTCCTCCTCTTTCATCTCTCCCTGGTCTCTCTTCTCCCTCACCTTCCTCCTCCTGTTTTTCCCGTTTATTCGTTATTCGTTTTTGTCAGTCTGTTTGTTTATGTAGCTTGTGTGCAATAGCATATTATCCGTCGTCCGCCTGCTCGCATAATCATATTTGAACAGCGCTTGAAAATAATGACTTAATGAAAGTAAAATATATTTAGCATGCTCAAAAGGGCAAATTAGGCCTGATCCATTTAAAATAATCGTTATTTCATTACGCTTGTATTAACCCAATTTAATTATTACTCACTGAACATTTCGGACTAGATAATTGATATAAATTATTTATTAAAACTAAAAAACTTTCTAAACACCGGTCGTCTATCAGGTATAAATTTGTATTCTCATTTCCGCTTTCTCAGCATTTCACATAATACTACATAGCAGAGCCCCCAATTTAAGCTATGAAAATTATTGGAAGTTGCATAATTTTCCGTCATTTTTTATAAGCCATTATTAAGATTTACAAAGAGGATATATTTAACTTCCGTTTTTCGAATTTAAATCGAATATATTTAATTATGGTGAATAGAAATACCGTCATTGGGTACAACACGTTTTTCACGGTAGTTTGCCATTTGCATATTATTCCCTATAAATGGAGAAGAGATAAATTATTTTTTGAAGAGAAAACGTCACTTCTATCTTTAGTTATACCACATTTACAACATTGTTACCTTTGGATCTATTCAATACTCTTAGTGCTAAAACTGTTCACCGTGTACAACAAATTGACAAGCTATGAGCTAATAATTCACTTCACCTGGTTGTTATGCTATACTTACACAACCCTATTTAAACTTAACTTGGTACTGAAGAGAAATGAAATTTTGCAATTTGCAAATCAACTTATAATGTGTTGCTGTAATTATGAAGGTAAATTAATAATTTTTATCACGTATCACTGTTGACGGGTGTTGTTGTTTGAAACAGAACCATTGTTTCCAATATTCCTAGTAATTCGTAACCGTTTATTTTTTTATTTAAACGTGCTGTAAGCATACTATTAGTTATAGAAGATCTTTTTCATTGAATTGAATATGTAGTTTCAAAACAATAAATATATTTAAAAAACTGGTTTAGAATATTCTACAATTATTTTTTGCGCGTCAAGGAGTGCCGAATTTTATTAATAGAATTATGACTATTAATTATGATGATTTATTGTTTTGCAGATCAATTGTCGGCTACTTCAAAATCTGAGTTTATATTAAAATTTATTTTGCTTAACATGTTGTATGTGCCAGCTTTATATTTCTTTTTGGTAAATGTCGCTTTTTGTATGTTTCCGCAAGCAAGTTTCTTCCTTTGGAATGTTTTTGTCACTTACAACCACTCAATCTTAATTTTGGCAACGACAGCAATCACAGAAGCGCTAATGGTTTCAATGATGATAGCGATTTGTGTCACAATTTATTTTTTCATCTTCGTATATTTGCAATTTGCATCGTCGCATTTACGTTTTCTAAGGTAATTGTTCTTTTTAAATGTATTTAATTTTTTATATTTACTATACTATTGTAATACCTCTCAATTTACATAAAATGCTTATAATTTAATTGACGGAACTTTTTAGGGTGAGGTTGATAGATATGGATCCTCACAAAATTGTTAAAACGTACAGAACTCTACAGGTAGTCCACGTCCAATATTGTGAATGTTTCACACAACTATTGATTCCCGCACTTAAATTCCTGTGCATCATTATCATCATTTTTTCTAATTTTGGTGCGATCTCTTCCAACAAGAATCATCAAGGTGTTTTATACTTCATCATGTTTTGTGTATTATCCTGCGTTTGTTCTGTGATTGTTTCGTATGTCAGTGCATTGGCTGGAAGTATTCATCATTTGTCAAATCCATTCCATAAAATCGGCTTGCTGGGAGTGAACAACAAAATTAGGGTCAATTACCAAACATGTCGACCCATTAAAGTAAATGTTGCATCCTTCTACGAGTTTAAAAAATTTACCGTAGTTTCTGTATTCAGTATTATTGTAGTGGGAACATTTAAATTATGCATTTATCTAAAGAAAATGTAGGACAAATAAATGGTGATTACTAAAAATTTAATGTGCTGTGTTCCACAAATTAAGTTGCTTGCAACTAAGTAAATATTGGTAAATGAAATGATTGTTCTTTACTGACCTAATTTTTTTGAATTGTTTTGTATTGTATAAACTTTGTTGTCATACTAGTCAATCGAAGCGGATTTCCTCCATTAGACTTAAAGATTGTATTGCTAACTACATACATTATTACCCACAAACAATGTAATTTACTTAATGGTATTTAATTTCTGTGATATTAAATTTACTTCGTTCATGCATATACAATTACAACCATTTTTATTGCAAAACAAAATATCATTTATGTCCCACATTGGCAAAAACAAAAACCAACGTCTTTATGCATCGCAGTAATAAATTTCCTGGTGAAGTCTCCTAATAACTTATCCGTACTTGAATTAATAGCATATCCGTATATAATTGATAACAATTATTTATTAAAGCTAAAAAACCTTCTAAACACCGGTCGTCTATCAGGTATAAAGGATTCGCAGTTCTTTTATCTCAGCATAATACATATTATTACATAGCAGCACCCGATTTACGCAAAATTGTTGGAAGTGCCACAATTTTCCGTCATTTTCCACAAAGGTATATGATTAAGATATATTTTACTTCCGTTTGTTCCATCTTGTTAGGGCTCCTCATTCTCTCCTCAGACAATGTATAACGCGCAAGCAAGAGTTCTCATTTGGATACGAGCTAATATTGAAAGTCTGGCGACGAGGTGAAACAGCCAGAATGAATTAGTGATGAAGAAGCATTCTCTCGGAATGGTCGACTACTCTACAATCACTTTACAATTCGTAGTCTGTCTAACATAAAATTAATTATTGTCATTTTTGCTCCAACGAATACAATTGCAGTTTACAATTAAAATTACATCACACACACAAATCAGCCAACAGTGTCTCTCATCAACTCATCATTTATTATTGCACATCACTTTACATGTAAGGTTGGAAATATCGTAGTCATCATCATAATAATATAATCTCATTTATATTTTCAATCTTAATACAAAGCATATAAACTAATATACTCTAACCCCGAGATACATAACAAGCATTAATTAAACATACACTAAGAATTACTTCTCTCTTGTCACATTTAGCCTGGCATAAATCATAGAAAGACAGGAGAGGAAGTAACAATCTGAATCGAATAAATTTAATTATGGTGAATAGAAACACTGTCATTGGGTACAACACGTTTTTCGCTGTAGTTTGCCATTTGCATATTATTCCTTACAAATGGAGAAGAGATAAATTATTATTTGAAGAGAAAACTTCTCTCCTATCTTTTGTTATACCCCATTTACAACATTGTTACCTTTGGGTATATTCAACACTCTTAGTGCTAAAATTGTTCACCGTGTACAAGGATTTGACAACCATTGAGCTAATGATTCATTTGGCATGGCTGTTATGCTATACTCTCACAGCCCTATTTAAACTTAACTTAGTGCTGAAGAGAAATGAAACTTTGCAATTTGCAAATCAACTGATTACTTTATGCTGCAATTATGAAGGTTAATTAATAATTTTTTTTACTAAAATAAATATCGGAATGCCGTTTAAAACTGGAACGTTATACAGGAGAGTGTTGTAGGTTGGAACCGTTTTTTTATTTATTTAAACGTTAATTGTTAACGTGCTATGCTATGAGTATTAGAAGATCTTTTACATTGAATTAAGTAATATTGAAATTGTAGTTTAATAATAAGCAAGTGTGAAATATATTTAAAAAATTGGTTTTGAACCTACAGTAATTTTTTACGCTTTAAAGAGTGTCGATCTATTTTTTATTTATTTTATATTAATAGAATTATGACTAATAATTATGATTATTTATTATTTTGCAGATCAATTGTTGGCTACTTTAACATCAGAGTTTATACTGAAATTTATTTTGCTTAACATGTTGTATTTGCCAATTTTATATTTCTTTTTGATAAATGTCGCTTTTTATATGTTTCCGCAAGCAAGTTTTTTCCTTTGCAATGTTTTTATCATTTACTACGACTCAATCTTAATTTTTACAACGGCAGCAATCACAGAAGCGTTAATATTTTCCATGATGGTAGCTCTTTGTGCAACAATTAATTTTTTCATCTTCGTATATTTGCAATTTTCATCGTCGCATTTACGTTTTCTAAGGTAATTGTTCGTTTCAAAGGTATTTTATTTTTTAAATTTACTATGTTGTGCTGCCTACCAATTTATTACACCAAAACTTTATAATTCATTTGACGGAATTTTTTAGGGCAAGGTTGAAAGATATGGATCCTCACAAAATTGTTAAAACGTACAGAGCTCTTCAAGTAGTCCATGTCCAATATGGTGAATGTTTCAAACAACTATTGATTCCTGCACTTAAATTCATGTGCATCATTATTGCCATTATTTCCAATTATGGTGCGATCTCCTCCAACAAGAATCATCAAGGTGTGCCATTCTTCATCATGTTTTGTGTATTATCCTGCTTTTGTGTTGTGTTTGTTTCGTATGTCAGTGCATTGGCTGGCAGCATTCATCATTTGTCATTTGGATTCCATAAAATCGGTTTAATGGGATTGAACAACAAAATTAGTGTCAATTACAAAACATGTCGACCCATTAAAGTAAATGTTGCATCCTTCTACGCATTTCAAAAATTTACTGTTGTTAGAGCTTTGAGTATTGTTGTAGTGGGAACATTTAAATTGTGTATTTACTTCAAGAAAATGTAGGGCGAAAAGTAGCTACTTATAAACTATAATTAATTACTATCTGTTTCATAAATTAAGTGGCTGAACTAAATTAATATTGCTTAATAAAATAATTGTTTTATCCTTACTTAATTCCTTTTTTAATGCGAATCAATTGCAGTCGAAGCTATATAACTGACACAGTTTACTCACTGGGTTATTTCTGACTTAGAATACTAAATCAGACTTTATTCCGAAGATCTGATCTATTTTTAATACAAAATAGATAATTGAGCTTGTCTATTTTGAAACCGACTCTTCCACTGAAAACAATCACAAGTTAATTTTATTGATTCAAAGCATTACCAGTATTATAATTACTTGTCTAATATCAATTCTGTTTAATTTGATAATATCACAAGAGCCAGCATCTTAAGTTGGTAAACACAAGAGAAATAAACCATTGCAAAATGGGTGTAACAAAGTAACGAATTGAACAGTGACACTATGATATGAACTATGACACGTTAACAGGGTAACCCTGCCCATAGTTATTTTTATTCAAATATAATTGCAATCAATTTATTATCATTTTACGTCCATCGCTGATCAAAATTTGTACCATAGCT
This sequence comes from Pogonognathellus flavescens, assembly GCA_019776165.1. NCBI lineage: Eukaryota > Metazoa > Arthropoda > Collembola > Entomobryomorpha > Tomoceridae > Pogonognathellus > Pogonognathellus flavescens. Next base: position 10,312 of record JABASD010006000.1, read on the forward strand.
CAAATCTAAATTAATAAACATTTCGAAAAGAATGAGAAGTAATAGAATAAATCTGAATTACATTAACACAAAACTATCTGATAAAATATATCGATTCACTATTGACTGTAATCGCAAGTACAAGTATTTACCGCTTTGTTGTAAACCGACTAATAAAAACCACGTCAAAAGCTCATTCGTTTTATAATAATATTTTTGACCGTGAGTAGACAGAAAACAGATTGCGTGTCATATTATTATTAGTCCCATATAAAATATACTCCGATAAGAAAGCTACAAGACATAGTTTGGACGTAGTTTTATTGTATTATATAGTGTAGCAATACTAATGTCTGTTGACTGGTTTCATGATTTTCTTAAATGTCAATTATTAAGATCGCTGGAACAAAAGTAGGCTTCGGGGGATTCATTTCGATAGTGTATAGAAAATAAAAGAACATTTAATGATTAAAACGTTCTACGAAGCGAGGTCGCAATATTTCATTTAATAGAAGAAATAAACAACCTTCACTAAAAAGTTTGTCTTTAACATATTATCGAATAATTTTCCTTAAATTGTGATAATTCAATTGTGCGTGCCTAATAAATTGGAAATGTTTTACACTTGAAATACTATCCGTACTGAAAATTTTCTGCAATAATTTTCATATACATGTCAGCGTCCGATGGCTGATTTCGCCAATAGACTCATCGGCCCAGGCCGATGGACTGATTTTCGAACTGATAACATCACTTGACCTTATACTTCAAGCCTTAAACATGAATCAATTGTTCTGAATTTTTTACCACACATTTATCGGCCTT
>JABASD010006001.1:0-11115 GCA_019776165.1 Pogonognathellus flavescens
TGGCTTGACACATCACATATTACACATAATATTACAAGCTTTTATTACTTTCTACACTATATCTAAAACGCGTTTAAACAAGTTTGTGATATTTATACTATAAATGGAAACAAAAATAGCTTGTTCAATATTTTTATTTCCTGCTAAACAGCTAGACTTTGGTAATAATATTCACAGCCACATAAAAGTAATAGCATCACCTCGTTGCATGCCAACTTTAATATTTCGTAGGTACTACTCGGTGCTATCATGTATACTCGTTACATGAAGAGCAGAGTTGCATGAAGACGGCCACTGGATAGTGGATAAAATGGCATATGTCAAAATGGACAAAACAGTATCACAAAATTTTGTTGTCCAACGGACAAATTGGATATAATGGATAAAAATGAAAAACATCTAAAATTACTCACTCGTAGAACCGAAATGAACCGCTAACATCAAATAAATAATTTTTAAATGATAAACAACCTAAAACTCAACTAAACATCATATCCGTAACGTTTAGTATCTTTTGAAACATTAACATGGGCGATTAGTCAACATTAAGGTTTAATTATTGCAAAAATCCACACTTTCATTCATTTTATCCAATATCACTAATTTATCCATTTTGTCCATTTTATCCTGGTGGATGGATGCTAAGCTCAAAGGGTCTGATATTTTAAACTCTGATGAAGAGACAGCAAACGAACATTCCAACACAGCTTAAGATGGTTTTCATGCGTTAAGCTTCCTTGAAGGGCTGAAGGGTCACTTTACTCACTGTAGTTATTCCGATGAATTTGTATTACAAAAGAGGTTATAATATAACATCATAGCTATATACCGTTCAATACACTTAAGGTTTCTTAGAATATGAAGAAAGGTTGTCTAAAAATGTGACCCTTTTAATTTATTTCTATCCACGTTTTTATACTTATGACAGTACTCCCAGATTTCATACCTATGGTGCTTCCATGCATTGCATTACATATTTGTGGTTCTCATACATATTTCAAGATTTTTGTAACCTCTGAAAATGATAAGTATCATTTCGACATTTGTCTTATTGTAAAATATAAATATTATTTACCGTAGCGGCGTTATTAAATCCCCAAGAGGTATATTGGTTAAATGTTTAACAAATGGAAACAAACTAAGTAATTACTCATTATGCTATGAGAGTGTTAATGCAAAAATTTACTAAATCGACTGTCATACTAGTTGTAAAGTTTCATAAGGTTGTCTCTTGTCTAGCAAGCCCGACTTGGAAGTTTGGTTTCCAAAGTGCAATTTTGTAACCGCTAAAAAATTAAATTGGTCAATTATTAAACTTTTTCCGTGTTTCTTTATTGTAGTTGTGGGTAAAAATTTACTGAAAAGTCATTGTCTGCTGAGATAATGCATATCATATTATAAAAAGCATAATTAAATATCTATGAATATAACTTATAATTTTATAAGAAAACTTTTAATAACACCTTTTAGTCAAAGACATGTTGAGTGCAAAATCTGACGAGCATATAATTCTTTATTGAATCAAAGCAAATCACAAACTTTGAAATACTTATATCGCATGCACTCTTTAGAAGCATTATTTGCCATTTTATTTTCAAATGGTGAAACATTTTTAATTACTGTCTATATTTTCTATTATAAGGAACTATTTATAGTAAATTGCTTGACACTTGATTATGAAATGGTTGTAGAGAGGAATAACATTACGAAAAAATTACAAATGTTATAGGAAACCAAAATTAGTTAAAGTAACTTGTACCACTGCACTGGTTCCTGAATTACGTAGCAGTAAATAAACGTTTAAATTTTAAATTGCTTTACAACATTTTTTATGGAACGAAATACAGTTGTTATTTAGATATCTCACACAAAAAGGAAACGATTGAAAAAATTATTCCAACTATTAAAAAAATTATTACAGGCTTGGCGTGTTGCCTTTTCATAGCTTGAGGCGAACCTGTATTAAAATTATTTTTTTGGTTTTTCCATGACAAAGAGTTTTGCACGGGTTGAAGAATCTGGAAATCTCTCCACTTCCAAAAATATTCATCAATTGAAAGCGCAATACCACTTTCGGTTATTTTGTTCAGAACTCCAAGAGCTGATTTTTGAAACGGGCTGTTTTTTATCGCCATTATTCTTGGATAACCAACATTTTCCTCTGACACGGTGAAACTTTTGGGAGAAATAAGTACAGACAGCATCTTTGCAATTGCTAAGATCTTCTCGTGCATATCAAAGTATACTTTTCTCTCGTACACAATTTTTTCATAAGTATCGAGAGTCGTTAGATTTTTAAGTGACCTTCTATTTAATTTCTTTCGAATTCTATCCAAGATTTCAGCTTTTAACGATTTATTTGTTCCAACGTTGTAGTATGCCATGATCTCCTCTGAAAATGAATTGGCATTCTCAAGTTTTTTGTAGGTAGTAAACAATGACGCATTGTTTTCAAGCAGCTCCAAAAATGTTTTATATCCTTGTCCTTGTGAAGGCATCATTAGAAAACTAACAACATTGCCCTTATATGTTTCCAGAATAATAGTTCAATAGTAGAACCACACCATGAGAATTATACGAAACCACACTTGATTTTTATATGGGGATTTTCCTGTGTGAACCTGATACAACACAATTCGAAAAATTGGCGAGAAATAAGAAAAATAATTAAGGGTCGGCTTTTCGCAATTTTTTTTCTTTTGAAAGCTATCACAAAATTTAGAAAGTGCGTACACGACTGCTGAAATTATAAGAGTGGATATGACCGTTATGTAAAAAATCAACCAACCAATAGGGCGTATCAAAGTCATCAAAGTGGAGTTATCACTTTTTTTGTTCAACGAAATGAAATTTGTTTTCATAAAATTAACCCCATATGAAGGAAAATAATTTTTAATCAGCGATGTTAATTTTTCCGGATACACCTCCACTAATATATCTGAGTTTGAATTAAAATTGTTCTTTTTACAAGGAATTAATGTGACATTCAATCTTTCGACGATGTATTTCAAAAGATAGATTCGAGGCGTGACAAAAAAGTGAGACCTTTTTAAATAAAATTTAGCAGGAGTAATGAGAGACCTTAACAGCTTAGAATTGAATTTTAGTTCACGATGGGGTAATGCCGCTTTAAAAATTGCATTGTTAAAATTTATGTTTAAATAATCAACTTTTCGTTTTGTTTGTGTCTTGGAATAAGGCAGCCATTTTGATAATCCGTCCGAACCACAATAAAAACACAATTTGCAAATTTTGTCCGAAGAAACTAAATACATTAATGGATATTTTGTATTTTTTACAGCAATGTTTTCATTTAAACGTTCTGAAAAAGTTCCCACAGAAATAATAAAAAGAGTATTCCATACTCTGGTCAAGGTGGAGTTTTTGAAGCTTTCGATTTTATGAATGTGAGAAAAGGTCAAAACTATTCGTTTCTGTGTAGAATATCTCGTTTTCGTTTCCTCGACCATTTTCCAACCCACTTCTACCTCTTTATAACTAGAATAATTTATTTGTACTGTTGGAATTCTCAAATGTATATTTGCAAATAATTTCTCAACCGAAGGGGGAAGAATTTCCTCGGATTTCCAAAATATTGTTACCCAAGTGCTGTTTTGGTCTAGATCTCCCAAAAGACTAAATATTAAATCAGTATTATGCTGAGCAAAAATGATACGGGGTTTCTTAATGTTATTACCAGAAGCCCCGTATAAAAAGTAGAGCAAAATGCATATTGATACAGCAAAAAAAATATTGTCCATTTTTGTTTAGTGGATTACAAAATATTTTCAAAAGTTCAAGATATCTGAATGTATTGAAATATGTTTGAAATTTTTAATTTTCAAATGCTACTCAATACTACTGTAATTAAACTACCCACAGAAGCCTGAAATATTGTAATAGCATAAAACTAAATTATTTTTAGAGTTTGTCGAATTTTATAACCCGTTCAAATACCTACTGCCAAATAAGCTCAGTTTGAACAATACTTTTACTGCTTCACCTACAATTATTATTGCTAAGTAATTGCGCAATTCATCGTTCTTTCATTTGTAATAATAACTTGTGCCAATATTTGTATCTACCATTATGTTTAAACGCAATAATAACCGATTCTCTTTTTAGCAATAATTCATTCATTCTCAAAATTACTCCTATTTTGAATAAATATTTAATTGTGCAACATTCTTAAATGCGTGACAGGAAACAAAAACAGTTTATATTGCATCAATTACATACTAACAAACCCTCGGCAAATTAAGCATTTCTATTAACATAAGCTAATTAACTTAGCACGCGAGTGCTAATAATTGTCTACCAGGCTACAAATTAGTCACAATTACAATGATAACCATTTAAATTATTCACAACCATAAGCCAGGAAATCTGGAAGCCAGAAAATCCAGGAAGCTAAATATAGTATTGCTATATTTTGGATAAATAATAATAATAGTGTAAAATATTTTCATTCATGGACTTCATTCATGTTTGATTTCGCATAAAACTTTTGTTCGACAATTAATTTCTTGAATGAAAATATTTATCGAAATACAATTTTTGGTTCTGTATCTTTTTTTTTACATAATAGCTCCATTATTAAAATTGGTACTTCTTATTCAATGAGGAAACATTTTTTTCGTGGTATTAAGTATCCAACACGTAAGCCAACTCCCACTGTGTGTCATATTATGTCTTACCGACCGACCTGTGAATTGTGAATGCTTACATATAATGAATACTATTCTGAACTTGATATATTTTTACTAATTTTAGTTTTTGTAGCATTGTAAAGCTGAATAAACAATAAAAATTGCCGTTAAAGTTGCCGACGGAAAAATGCCGTAAAACGAGATCACAGAATAAACGAAAATACAATACCTACGTCACGTTATAAATGACTGTTTTATTTTATCTTACATTAAACACAAAATCAGTTTTCATGAAATGCTTAGAAATATTTGATATGAATATTGTTCTCAGATGGATCCAAGCATTTTTATCTAAATTGTCTAATGTAAGGAAATATTGCTAGAAACTAAAGTGTGACTTAATTATAAATCATTGAAGAGAAGAATTACATTACAAGAAATTATTATGGGGTTTCCCATAATATTATGGGAAACAAATATTATGTAAAGTAGATTGAATTGCATTACGTAGTAGTAAATGTGAAAGTTTGTTGATTATAGATGTGCAATCAATTCTTTTAGCAAAACCAGCTCCTCAAGATTTTGAAAGCCGGCAGTATTTTTCACTGACCCCTTATTCCTGTCATACAATTAATTAATAACATTTTTACTACACAACCAATTTTGTGCATTAGTAACATTGAAACTGAATTTACAAAGAAAAGTTTACTATTTGACTTACTGCAAAATAAATTGAAAGATTTTTCTTTTCAAGTCGTATAGATCATTGTATGCATTAATAACTTGCAGAATATCCACCACATTTTCACACGTTAGTATGGACGGTATAATTTGAACGCATTCTTCTTTCAAATCTTTAATGTCATACAGGTCTGAAATCTTGAGAAGTTCAACCGCATTTTCTTCTAAATTGTTAAGTCCCCCACTGAATACAAAAAATAGCAAAATTTGTCAGTTTTGTTACACCTAACTCTAAAGTTAATACTAATAATATTCGCCATCACTTATAAACAATTTTTATCCAACCATAGACCCTACTTAAATTGAAAATGTATTTAATTGACCTATAAATGAAATTCAACATTTCCTGAATGATTTTGTCTTCGAAATCGGAAATGGTTACTTTCCCAGTGCTGGCTTCGCTCATGTCAGATTGAAACATTGCAGCAAAAACTGAACTGCCAGCTAAAAATAAATAAATCAGCAATATTAAACAAACAGTTTTTAACTGCATAGAATGTTAATGTATAGGATAATAATACCTAATTATAATTGTATATTTACACCAGGCGCGTAACTAGGATTGCCATTTGGTAGGGTCACAAAAAATGTGGGGGGGTCACAAACTGTAAAAAATTGTTTTTTGCGGCCTTCGGCTGCAAATAACCTATTTTTTCAGCAATTTGGGGGGAGGGGGGGATCACGGGCACCCCATGACCCCCCTAGTTACGCCCTTGATTTACACATTGAATACAAAAATTTTCAACCTGACAAAATGCTTCTATGTGCCTTTATTTCCCGTTTTGCGTCAGTTATTATAACAACATCGTGGTGCATTGAAGATGAGAATAAGCCTTTGAAGTCCTTTCGGAGATTTTTCTCCGTATTTAGTTTTACTTTGGTGAAATGATGTGCTTCAAATGTTTGCACCCACACACGAAAATGAATTTTGAGTTGGTCATCAACGACAAACTGGTTCTGAGTTTTCAATAAATCTTTCACTTTACCAACGACAATTGAATGAATTTTCGAATTTCTTGGCTCATTGAAATAACTGCCATCGCTGTTGTCTTCAGTTTTGCAACAAAAAACAATTGTCTTTTATACTTGACATTTTTAATTAGTTTCTTTCTTTGAGTACAAACACTAACCCTTTTGCAGAACCGGTTTATCATTTGCATCAAGGACACTCAATTCAGCACTCTTTGTTACAACTTCAATCCTATTATTTTTGATTGCGTGCAGATCTACGATGAAGTCAATTCCAGGACTGTCATATAGTATGTCATAGCGTGAAAGTTCTTCTGTGCGACACTGTAAATACCTAAATTACACAAAAAAGTGTTTTTCAAAATTGTCTGTTGAACTTTATGTATATAGGTAAGTACATAATCATAATTTCTTCCGCAGTGATAGTTTCAGCATGCCGAGTCATTTGCATTTTAATTTGTAAGGAGGTTATAAGATTTGTTTTCACCATGAAAGTCCTGTTGCTGACCTATCGGTGAATACTGTTGAAGTCATCTTCATGTGAGACAACCCTTGTTTTTCTGTACATTGTAAATAACTTCTAAATTTGTCGATTGTCCAACGATGCGAGAAAATCTCCTCAATGTTCTATATTAGGATTATCAATTACTTAATTGTGGATTGTCAATACACATTTAATTAGGCACTTAATGCATAATACAAAGCAAATCTAAAATCATAACGAATAAAATTGTATAATAAATATTTAAAACCGTTGTGGTTGACCACGAGCCCACACTCTCCAAGTCATAGCTGTGCTCCTTCGAATTGTCTGTATTTTGCATTGTTTCACACAAATATTATAATTGCTCAAAAATATGCTAACAAAGTAATATTTGACAGTTTAAATTTGGAATTAAATAATAATAATATTTTTCTGGCAGCAGCGATGTGCAATGAGGTGTGGCGAGTTAGAATGTTTCAATCTGTGTGTGACACAAATGCATTGAGAGCTTCTGTGTTAGAGTAACATATTTATACATACGTTTATTTCTTATCAATCGCAACCATATTATGTGTAGTATGAGTATACTTATAGGTACATAGTGAAGTAAATTATACCAAATAACTGAAATGAGTAACATATTTCAATGCCTGTACTACAGAGAAAGGTCTCAGTAGAGTTTGGAAGAGTAAAGTTTTGGTTGTTCCTATTTTGTGATTAATGTATCCTATCTTCGGTCATTATCACAAAGTTTTTAGTGCTTGGGTTTCTACTATTAAAACATATTAATACTATGTATACTGTGTAATACCTTGTTTTTATTTTATATGGCTTTGATGAACTTGGTAAATGAATGAATATCAATGAATGAATATGAAGCCACGGTAAATGAATATTAAGGTTCAGTCAGCAAGACAAGAATCTTCAAGAACTGACAATCAGTTGTGTCAGCTACATTCCGCCAGCTATCATTCTATTAGTAAAGAATATACACTGCTTGTAGTGACAATTTATTTAGCCGCTTTGCCTTTTGTAGACAATAATTATCTAGGATTTGGAAATGGATTACAATGTATGTGGGGAGATCCTCGCCCCTCTCTAAATACGCCCCTGGTTAGAGCTGTTGACATTAGGAGAGTATTCGGGTTCTAAAATATCATCTAATATTATATCATTCAATTAACTATCAAATTCAAAAGTTCATTGTCGATTCAAGTTATTGACTACAAAAATCTGAATCAATTAGATTATTTTATTGGTCTGCTTAATTTTATTTTATCTTACACACAAAATCAATTTATACGAAATATTTAGAAACATTTTACAGATATATGAATACTGTTCTCAGATGGATTAACACATTTATATCTAAATTGTTTAATATACGGAAATATTAGTAGAAAATGAAATGCCACCCACTAATAATTACAAATACGTTGAACAAAAAAATTACATTACCCAAAATTACAAATGTGATGGAAAATAAATATTATGTACAGTAGATTGCATTAAATTACGTGACAATAAATGTGGACGTACGTTGATTATAGATTTTCAATCAATTCTTTTAGCAAAACCAGCTCGTCAAGATTTTGAAGACCGGCAGTATTTTTCACCGACCTCTTATTCCTGTCATACAATTAATTAATCATAATTATTTTTATTACACAACCTTATTTGTGCATTAGTAACATTGAAACTGAATTTACAAAGATAAGTTTACTATTTGACTTACTGCGAAATAAATTGAAAGATTTTTCTTTTCAAGTCGTATAGATCATTGTATGCATTAACAACTTGCAGAATATCCACCACATTTTCACACGTTAAAATGGACGGTATAATTTGAACGCATTCTTGTTTCAAGTCTTTGATGTCATACACGTCTGAAATCTTGAGCAATTCAACCGCATTTTCTTTCAAATTGTAAAGCTCTCCACTGAATACAAAAAATTACAAAGTTTGCCATTTATTACACCTGACCGTAACGTTAATGCTACTAATGTTCGCCATCATTTTAAATAATTTTTATCCAACCATAGACCATACTTAAAATAAAAACGTATTTAAGTAACCTGTAAATGAAATTCAGCATTTCCTGGATGATTTTGCCCTCAAAGTTGGAAATGGTTACCTTCCCAGTGCTGGCTTCGCTCATGTCAGTTTGAAACATTGCAGCAAAAACCGAACTACGGGCTAAAAAAACAAGCCATATTAAACAAACCGTATTTGACATTTGTAGATTGTAGATTATTATAATTGTACATTTACTCATCGAAAACAAAATCGTCAACCTGACAAAATGCTTCTATGCGCCTTTATTTCCTGTTTTGCATCAGTTATTATAACAACATCGTGGTGCATTGAAGATGACAATAATCCTTTGTAGTCCTTTCTGAGATTTGTTTCCGTATTGAATTTTACTTTGAAGAAATGTTGTGTGTCAAATGTTTGCACCCACACACGAAAATGAATCTTGAGTTGGTCATCAACGACAAACTTGTTCGGAGTTTGCAGTAAATTTTTCACTTTGCCAACAATAATTGAATTAATCATCCAATTTAGTGGCTCTTTGCGATATCTGCAGCGGCTGTTGTCTTCAATTTTAAAATGGAAAATAATTCACTAAATTTACACTTTAAAACTTTCATTAATTTCTTCTATGAATGCAAACACTAACCTGATTGCAGAACCGGTTTATCATTTGCATCAAGGACACTTAATTCAACTCTGTTTGTTACAACCACATTCCTGTTATTTTTGATTGCGTGCAATTCTACGATGAATTCATTTCCAGGATTGTTATGGCGATTAAGCTCTTCTGTACGACATTCTAAATACCTATAATGCAGCAAAAGTGTTTTCAAAACTGTCGTACAGTGACAGTGTGGCACAATTCAATAAGTCGGTACATCCCAATTTTAGCTGCTTTTAAAGTTGCAGTAAAACTAGCCAACTACATAAATTTTAATCGGTAATAAGATTATGACAGTTAATTGTTTTTACCATGAAAGTCCTGCTGGTGACCTATCGGTGAATACTGATGAACTTATCTTCATGTAAGATATATCTTTGTTTTCTGTCATTTTTAAATAAGCATTAAACTTGTCGATGGTCCAACGATGCGAAAAAATCTCCTCCCGGTGCTATAATAGTAGGGTTACCAATTAATATTAATTACTTTTGGATTGTCATTAATTAGACACTTGACACTTCATGCAGAATGATAAACAAATCTAAAACCGCAATGAATAAAATTGTAATAAATATTTAAAACCGTTGTGGTCGACCACGAGCCCACGCTCTCCAAGTCGTAGCTGTACGTCTTAGAATTGTCTGGATTTTGCATTGTTTCACACAAATATTATAATTACTCAAAAATATGTTAACAAAGCAATATTTTAACACTTTAACACACTGTAACACTTTAAATTTGGAATTAATAGTAATAATATTTTTCTGGCAGGAGCGATGTGCATTGAGGTGTGGCGAGTTAGAATGTTTCAATTTGTATGTGACACAAATGCATTCAGCTTCTGTGTTAGTGTGATATATTTATACCTACCTATGTTTATTAAGTACCGAAGGGACTTTATACAAATCAATTTTCGACAGTCTGTCCGTCTCTCTGTCTGTCTGTCCACTGTCCGATGTCCGCCAAAATTCCTTCACGTATGTTATGTGCCTCACAGAAATTAATTCGCACATTTTTGTACCTTACCACCATCAATCCAAAGACACCTAAATGTTTCACAATGCACCACAAGTGACCCAAATTTTGTCTCAAACACCCCAAAATGCCCTAAATGTGTCTCACAGCATCGCAATTTGCTCTAAATGTCTCCTTCGGCACTTTTATGAGTCCGTTTTGTAAAAACGTGTTTATTAAGTAGCGCAAGCTACTTTATAAGAATGGTGTTTATGTCTGTCCGTCCGTCTGTCCGTAAACACCATAACTCACGAACGGATGAACACACTTCGTTCAAACTTCTCACACGTAACCTTTGGGTCACCACAAAGTTCAAGTTCGTAAATTGAGTAACTCGGTTAACTCCTTCATGACCTTTGACCTTTTAGAATTACTACTGTTTGTGACCACGATAACTCACAAACGGATTAACAGAAATCGTTCAAACTTCTCATATATTATCTCTGGGTCCCAGCGTAGGTCAAGTTCGCAAATGGGGTCAACTGGTAAACTTCATGACCTCTGACCTTTTTCTTGCGCTACTTTATTATAGCCGTTTTGCAATGGTTTATTTCTTATCAATC
>JABASD010006002.1:0-11105 GCA_019776165.1 Pogonognathellus flavescens
CAGATTTGCTGACTGCTCCGATGGTGTCATGCTGTGGTCATATTATGCATATAAGTTGTTGGGAGAAACATTTTGAAGGTGTTGTTATGAAGGAACGACGACGTCCTTATCGGTACATAAATAGTTTAAGAATCAATTCGAGCGATAATAACGAAAAAATCCAGTTTCATTAATACCTTTTAATTTTACAGGCTTCGACATCCATTAAGTTTTGATGTTGATAAAAATGAATATTTATGTCCACTTTGCGATTGTATAAACAACGCTGTGCTTCCTTTGGCTAGTCCGTTCCCTATGTTGCATCAAAATCTAAGAACACTAGACACGATTCCTCCAGCTACATTTGAAATTTTTATACAAGGAATAAATATTCTTCTGAAACATAAAGTAAGTACCATTTGTGGGATTCAATATGAGTATGTTTGAGGTCAACTAAACTAACTTTTGTAAATGAATATCTCAGTCACCGGTAACGAAAGATGATGCGGTTAAATACATGCCGACTGGGGATGAACATATTAAAGTTCTGGGAGCGGAAAATAAACGTCTTCAACTATGCAAAACTTTATCAACTGAAGCTTTGGAAACTGAGATGGGAACGGCCGGAGCAAGTTTCCGAATGCTATTTCCTTCTTTAGTGTACATCGAAGAAGATGAAGAACCATATGCTCCAACGTTTTTAGAACTTTTGAATGTTTTTACTCAAATGGTCTACACGGTAAACAGCCAATATCCAAAAGTTGTGTGGTTACCGAGATTAAAAATTTGCGGTTTAATTGACGATTTTTTCTAAATGCAAAATAGATTGGGCTGGATGTCCAACCTCATAATACCGACTACCGTCAGATTCTCATGGTTTGGCAGGCGGTTTCATTGACCATCACATCATTGGAGGCCTTCCACCGAGACCAACAGCTGATATTCTTTGGAGAGGACGTTCCACAACGTAAAACTTTAAGTCTACGTTACCTGGTTCGTGGATGCGCAGTAATTACTGATCAATTCAGACATCATAGTGCTGATGTAAGATTTGTAAAAATTATTTTTAGTAAAAATAAATGTAAGACAATTTAATTAATGTATGCCTCCATATCTTACATAAAATTACTTTTGATTTACAGCAAATACTGTCACAATTTCTGAAGTTAATGACAACGTTAATTCAAAATCCTTTTGATTCTCCTTGTGTTTTGGAAATTGACGCTTTTACTCTTCTGATTTCATTAACGTTTTCCATATCATCATTGTACTGGGAAGGTAGTAGACCCGTTTTTCAGCAAGTGGCTCTACCTACTGGAACTTTACGGGTATAATTGGAAAGCTATTATTAGATTATTAGAAAATTAAATTCCTAATTCTTATATATTTTTAACAGACTTATAATAGTATGATGTTTTTAATAACTTTAGGATTATTACTTGCTTCGCCTGGTATTCATGTTTCATCTAAGTCAAATACTGATCACGGGAGACTTTAGTGAATACATCACCTCCAACGAAGCAGATGATTCAATGGGATTTGAAGATAGTGAAGGTTCACGTCAACCTGAGTCCAACAGTATTCCTAGAAAAGACCATATTTTTAGTGAAGTATGGAGACGAATCGGAAAAGCTCCAGTAGATTCTCATGTTGACTACGATGGAGTTTGGAAGTCAATGTGTAAAGCTTCGTAAGTTGTTGCGGATTTATTACTTACGCTTTGCTCTAATATTAGCCGTTTGTCGCAAGTCCAGCTTTTATGCCCATAAACGAGAGGTGTTGCATTGCAGGGAATAGTTTCTTTGTCTTCCTACAACCCGTACGTTGAAACAAGTAAAAGCTTGACTTAAACGACATTGCTTAAAATATAGAGCAGCTTCCTTGTTTGTAGCTAATAAAATAATACTGAATAATAAGGTGTAATTAGATATTTGCACGAACTCATTTAGGGTCCCATTTTTGAGATGTTGCGCTAAGTTCTATGAACATTTGACCGGAATCATCGTGCCGAAATCTCTGGAGAAACTTGAAAGCTCTTTTGACGACCTGATCACATACTTAGGCCTTCCAAAATCATTCAACGATTTATTTATTTCCCCATTTGAGTGGCAATTGCCGTACAAGTGAGTAGAAACCATAATCATGAAACTTGCTTGTAATGTTAAAAAGAACAGAATATTCGAATAAAGTTTTTTTCATTAGATGGGCTAGTCACCCGTCAGTAATTAAAATGCTTTTGGAGACTGAAACCTACAAAACTAAGTCTGGGACTGAAGCACCGTTGCCAAAAATTCTGGTTGTAGTTGTGAACTACCCTCGACAGTCTGGGCGACTTGTCGAACTTCCTGAAGATTACACTGAACTAATTAACTCAGTATCATTTTTCACCTGCTTAAATTGTGATTTTCACGATTCCCGAACTCCTACGATGTGCTTGATATGTGGTGACATTCTTTGCTCTCAGGTATTTATTTTGTGACAGCTATTTCTTACAACTTACTAAATATTTTCTTAACAGTCGCTAAAGTCAGCAAAATGTAATTACTGATAAACTAAACGGCTTTACTCTTATTCAGAGATTTTGCTGCCGGTCAGAGTTGGGTGACACCTCTGTAGGAGCATGCACGTATCACGCGTACTACTGCGGTGGTAGTAACGGAATATTTCTTCGTATTCGAGAATGTAAAGTGTTTTTTCTCGGGGGCCGCAGCAAAGGTAGTGACTCATTTTCATTCTGTTGGTTAATATAATTAAATGAAGTGATGTTAATCNCTCCTTATTTGGACGAGTACGGAGAAACAGATCAAGGCCTTCGACGTGGTAATCCAATGACTCTCAGTAAAGAAAAGTACGATGTATTTCGACGAATTTGGTTGCAGCATGCTGTACCGGAAGAAATAGCTCGTATCACTGAACACAGCTCCAGTATTATGACCGCAGAGTGGCAGTATTTGTAACCTTGTCATCGATCCTTAAGTCTTGCTAACAAACTAGTAAACGAGTACATAGTTAAATTATTGTAACAACGTCTATATTAATAACGATATAATCATTGCGGTTAGAGATGACCGACAAACTTTTAAAATCACACCGGAATTGATTAAGTTACGATAATATTAAGTGCAAACATGTTAATTGAACTAACAGTAAGCGAAGGAAGTGTAACTATAAAATTTTAGGAGATTTAAATTGGTAAGTGAAAGCATGACGCAAGAATGAAAAACAGTTATTGTATACAATGGCTGCGTAACTTTTGTATTGATGAGAATGTTATTATTGTGGAAGCACCTATGCAAATATGTATTTTTAATGTCTATTGTAGCATTTGTGCAAAATTGGAAGTTGTTGCGGATTAGAAAAACCATACTAAATTTTCGTTTGTCTCTCCGAATCGCAATTTTAAATACAAGAATAAAAATTTACTACTAATTCATGTGTGACTATTACCATCGCCATAATTGTCTAAAGGGTGTGTGTAAAATAACACTTAATGTTCTTGAAAAGTGTTATTCATTGGTTGTATCCATTATCTGTCACATTAGTGTGGAACACTTAATAATCCACGATGTATATTTAATTGTGTGCACCTCAAATTTATACGTTTTGGGTATGGAATCGCTGCTACTAACACTAAGTTGAAACACATTATTTCTTATTGTTAACTAGTGAAACTTATAACCCAATAGTAGTAAGTATAGTCATCCAGAAACGATTAATGAAAATGAAATTAACAAAAATGAAAAATGAATAATTGATAGTGGACCTGTCATCTTCGTAAACCAGGATATTAAATAAAGTAAAGCATTATCCAATGATGCTTTGATATGTGCAACCATAAACTTATATTACTCCTCGTAACTACTAAAAGACGAATTAAAATATGTTTCACCCCAGTATTATATCCTGCAGCTTTGTGCTTTTTAGCGCTATTGCAATGTTTCTTGTAAGCTAAATAAAATACTGAGAGTTCTAAGGTTATAGTACTGTAATAATAACAGTTTTACTACTCACAATCAATCTTTATTATTGTGCCAGATATTATGCTAATAAATTAGTGTTGTTAATTTACCTAAAATTGTCGCGTGAGAAAATCTAAGGTTCACTCTCCTTCTCATCCCACATCTCCTAAACGAAGCTTTAAAGTTAAAATCTCGCACCTTGTAAACGTAATAAAATGTAATGTGAACGGAAAAACGCCTTATAATAAGTACCTAAATAAATGCAATCAATGTAGACGTTCTGTATAAAAATAAATTAGATGAAATTACTGGTCATTGTACAATGCCTGTCGTGGCTATGCATTTCCTTATTGAGATTCATATCTAGCTTAACATGTATAAAGTTTGAATTTCAATGAAAAATATTAGAAATGGCGTATTTTCATTCCTAAAATCAAATTTAATAAGTATGAGAATTATTTCATACTAAGGCTTATTATTAATTAAATAAAAGGTGAATAAAATTAAAAATTCGTCTTCGGTAATGTACTTCCCACTCTACTGATATTGGAATCTCTAATTGTAAATATTTAAATCATGTTTTCCAAACCCGGTAGAAAAAATTTATTGGTTTTGCTTACAAAAACCGTTTTCCTCAGAACTGACCTGTGACATTTGAGTCGTTTGCTGTAAAAGTATGCGTCTCCCTAATTGTAACTTACATTTTTCAAGGGATTACCCCAGATTTGACTTTGAAGGGGGAACAAATTAAAAATTTTGATTTTAGAATGGGAGTGTCACAACGACAAATATATCAAAAGAGAGACTCATTTGCTATCTTTGGCCGTAAATAGTCTCCTTGTCGGTACGTCATTGTTCTAGCTTACTGCGGTATTATTTCAAGAAATTAATTATGCACCGACGTAGACACCATTGTTATAACGTAGCTTGCGCTACTTCATAAACAGTGTAAAAAGGAGTACAACAATGCAGCAGAATAAAACCATTACAATACGCGTATTATCCCATACCCATTTTGCTAGTACGGATAGAACCGAATTGGGGTTAATAAGGAGAGTTTTATAGATTTTAGTTGTGCGCGTCACTCAGTTTACCGCGGAGAGGACCAGGGCTGAACAAAGAGCCGGAAGGCCAGGGCCAGCAGCACGCTTCATGTAAATTAGAACAGCCGACATGGACCCTACCGACATGGAGCGATTTGACTTCAATAGTTAACTCATGAGGCAATTAAAAAAATGGTGTGGGGTAATAATTATGTTTATATCTACCTAGAAAGGTAAAGTCATAATGGCATGCAGTTCGGTTAAATTTTCAACTGAATCGTTCCATTGCACAATTATTTTTTGGATCCATATATATTGTGCAATGGTCATTTTCCATACTTGGAAAACAAGACAGCATTATTTTAGTATTTCATATATTTCACAACAATTATAAGCCCTATGCATAAATAATTTCTTCGTATTATGTTTCCACGCATCTACAGTTGATACTTGATAGTGATACTACTAAGGAATTGGATGCCCCTTTCAATCAGACTTCACTGAAGGTACGACTCAAATTTAAGACAGGCTCCATATGATTGCGAACAACACCCATCCACAGTAATAATATGAAAAAAATACAACTATTTTAAACGCGAAATAATGCATTTATGAATTTATTTGAATAGTTAAAGATGTAATATTGCTTAGATAATTCTACACGAAAATGAAGCATACCGGAAATGTTATATAGACTAGTAAGATTAGTGGTAATTGCCTAGATTGACCCATAATATTATTTCCAATAATTACATCACTGGCGTGGACATGTGGCAGTTTTTCTAGAATGAAGAATCCGATTGAACACTTCTCCTGAGGAAGTTACTTGATGAAGATTATCCAGAAGTATCACAGATGGCAAATCAACGAAAAACTTGAAACGATCGAAGCTAGATGCAGCTGTACGACGCTCACCCAGGTCAAAATCGCTGCAGTCGTAGGAGGAGCGAGAGGTCCAAGACTACGACTAGACCAAATGCTAGGAGTTGACTCTTTGACTCGACCGGACGCCCGGTGAGCTTGCGGGCAAAAATTCCCCGAAGACCTTTAGGGCCTCGGAACAAAACTGGGTTTTTACTTAAATTAATGCAGCAGAGTGTGCAGAAAATACTCAACCACTGTGGCTGATTATTAATTATCTAAAATATGACAAAAATATAAGCTTTGGGACACAATTATTACTGTCAAAGCTTATATATTTGTCATTTTTTGAATATAGAAGGCTATAAAATTGTCAGAAGTTGACTAAAATCTCATTGTATGCAGCCACAATTTCTAACGACAATTTTGTAGCCATCTTTATTAAAAAAAGTGACAAATATATAAGCTTTGACAGTAATAATTGTGTCCCAAAGCTTATATTATTTTTGTGATATTTCAGATAATTAATAATCAACCACAGTGGTTGAGTATTTTCTGCACACTCTGATGCATTAATTTAAGTAAAAACCCAGTGTTGTTCCTAGGCCCATTGTTCTTCGGAGAATTTCTCCCGCAAGCTTACGGGGTGTCTGGTCGAGTCAAAGAGTCAACTCCTAGCATTTGCTCTGGCAGTGCGTGTACCTCGGTGTAGGGGAAGAGCTCAGGGTGAGCGTGGTGTGCAGGCTGTGCCTTCATTCATCTTCACCGTCTATTGCTTATGGTTGACTGTGTAGTGTGAAAAATATTTCATATTATTTGTTGGATGTTGATGTAATTTGTCCAGCAATTAATCTCTCATCTCGTAATTATTTGCAAACATAAATAGTAAAATATAGTTGGCCGATCGCCGACAGAGCAGGTATTATGTTATTTCATTCATTTCATGATTAAATGTGAAACTTTATTAAACATATTTGTTGGTTTCAACATTTGCAATTAGCAAGATGTTTAATATTATGATAAATTAGTAATGGTCTTTGTGTTGAAAGTTGTTTTTGTAGCTGAAGATACTAGATACAGGTAAAGTTGCAGGTAAAAGTAGATAAAATTATGAATGACTCCATGAACTGTATTGTTGACTGTGTACATTCAAAGTAGTATCAACAGCAAATTGTTGATTGTTACAATTTTGCCATTCTGTAATCAAACAAACCATAAATAGCTGTGAGCCATTCCAGAAAATTTGTATGGTATCGTGATATATTGATATTATTATTTGCAAATGATCGATATCAAAAACAAAGAGTCAAGTATCGGCTGAATATTTTGAATTAATTTGAAAGTTTTGAAAGAAGAGAAACAGAAACATATTGTAAATTCTGCGGTATATCAGGCATTGGTACGTCAGTTGATGGTAGTAATTGTGTGAAATCATCAATATTTGTATGAATTCAATTAATTAATAATACATATGTTATAGTTATTATATATTATTATCATTTCTTCATTTGTCTAGATAGTCGATGTTTGATTTTGTTTTATTTTGGTTTCAGTACTCGTGTAAGAAATGGATAGTCCGCCGTCTGATGAGAATCTTCCTGCTCTAAAAGTCAGCAAAGAATGTACAAATTCTGACCTATCTACTGTCGATGTCGATGAACTACTATACGTTTTCAAATCCGACAGAAAATCTTTAATGTCAGCTAAAGCTGAATCTGTTGCAGCTGAATGGCTCGAGAGATTGCGAAGAAGTATTTTAAATGAGTCCGACTTTGAAGTGCACTGGAAGCACAAAGTTCCACTAGTATTTAGTCCTCCTAAAGATTGCAATTGTCTTAACATCATATACGACGAAGAAAAAGCCCAACAGCTGTTATTCGAACCTCTAAGTAGGTTTTTGTCCGGAAACACAGATCCTACGCAATTCTTAAAGGTAAATAAATAAATTATTAAACTTTGATGGATATCTAATAAGCTATTATCTGTAGTCATCCAGTATCGGAAAAATACCATGTAATTTCCATCGTTCGCTTTTTAGCAGAAGAGGCAAATGTATAGTGTGTAGAATGAATGAATGAATATGTAATGGTTTCTTTTTCATTAAGGTCTTTGTATAAAAGATAGATAGAATCGATGAATGATTGTTCGAGATAGTAGGTTGATGCGTAGTGCAAATAGTGCAATGTAATGAATGACAGCGGTATAATAGTAATGTAATCCATAAATTATAATGATTGTGTTTTATGAATGGGTTTGAATTTATAACAATCACTATTTACCGTAAAAATGAGATATCCACTTTTAAATTAACAATGTTCAATATTTTTTAGGATTTGTCAAATTTTGAAGACCCTCCAGCATTATGCACGCGTTTTTTCAAGGTAGGAGAACCTAGATACAGTTGTCGAGACTGTGGAATGTATCCTACTTGCGTTCTCTGTGTTGACTGTTTTAAGCAGTCAGCTCATCGGAATCATCGGTTTGATTTATTATTATTTTAATTGACACAGTTAGTTCATTGTCTCAATTATTTATAACTGAAATCTAACAACCTAATTGTTATGGGTTTACTTTGCAGGTATAAAATATCCACGTCTAGTGGAGGTGGATACTGTGATTGTGGAGATACAGAAGCATGGAAGTCTAATGTGTTTTGTGAAGCTCATCAACCAGTAGCTAAACCTGTTGAAACCGAAACTGAAACAGATGAAGATTCGGCTGGGCGGGAGCCATGTTTGCCCCCCGGATTGGCAGATCGAGCAAAAATGCTCTTTAAAACAGTTTTGCAATACTGCTATAACATGTTGACTTCAGAGTTACACTGTCAACTTCCTCCGGCTTTTCATTTGTCCCCGGCCGATTCAGTCAGTGCTGAAGACATTGTTGGTTCTGAAACGTTTTGTACCGTTCTGTATAATGATGAGACTCACACTTTTGAGCTCGTTATTCAAACTTTAACGCGTGCTTTAGAGTGTTCAAAGAAAGATTCGGTTGATTTCGCCACAATAATAGGTCGTGAAGGCCGAAGCATCGTAAAATGTTCTACTTTTAAGGTGAATTTTAATCAATTTCAATTCTATTCAAGAGTTAGTATCGTTTAGAAAAGTTAATGAAAATGTGAATTGGTAAAATAACATGAATTTTTTTAATTTTACATAGGCATGCCAAGAGCTGAAGCAAGTTATTGAAAGACAAACCTCACGTAATGGAGTCAAAGCCTTGAAAGTATCGGTGATGCAATCTCATGTTGTTGCACACCAAGTTTTCGCTATGAGACTTTTATCGTGGATGCAAGAGTTGTTGACACACTCGTGTGGATTTCGACACATTTTTTGTGATGTGGTTATGGAAAGCAATAAAGCTGAGAATCGAATCTCAATTTTAGAAGGTATTATGTTGGGCGATACTCAGTTGTGGAAAGCAGTGAGAGGACTCTGGCACAATTTAGTCATAACTGGGATGCTAAAAGAGTACGAAATGAAAAAACAGTTTGCTCGAGTAAGTATTTAGAATACCTTCTAAGATACGACAAATATTTGTAGCGTTCTACAAGTACAAGTGTAACGCACCAATTTTGTTGCAGATTTTTACGAAGAACTATGCAGATCTAATGAAAGAATTTATTTGCGACGACCACGATCATGCATTCTCCGTGACTGCTCTATCAGTTCAAATATTTACGGTTCCAACCGTTGCGCATTATCTAATCGAAAAACATGATGTGATGTGGACTATAATGAGAACCGTACTTTCGGAGTACGAACAGAAACTTAATGCCGGTAAGAATTTGATTGACTTAATTAAAATTGAAGAACAAAATTGATAATTAAGTACAATTTTATATTTATTATTAACGTTTCAGACGGAAAATTGGAATTCGATCCCGAACCTACTAATCTCATTTTTATGAGAATTAATTTTGCCATTATAGATCTAAAGTACATATTAGCAAGTCCACCAATAATTTGGTCATATGAATTGAAATCAAATTTTATGAACGGAATTTGTCATTTCATCAAACTTCTGTCTTATATGCAGGTAAACTTTTTGAAAATATACTTAGAATTAGTATGTTTAAAACCTTTATTAATTTTTCTCACTTGCATTGAAGGAAATGGATTCAGTGACGCGACAAACTGGACAACATGTGGAATATGAACCTGAATGGGAGTCAGCATTTTTCACGTACATTAAACTGGCTCCTGTTATTTCTCTTAGTGCAGAGTGGTGTGGAACGGACAAGGAGGTTTTGAAAAGAATTTATCGGTAATAAATTGTTTGTCAGTTTGTAATCACAAAATTTAACAATACAAACGCAACGAAAAGATAATTCACTAAATGTCATTGCATGTTTGTTCATATAGTGAATGTCTTACTTACTTGGGATTTTGCTACAACTTGGATAACATTAAGACAGTTACCCGAGAATTAGCAAACCATTCTGCTAATTGTTATGAGTACGATGTTTCAACACAGCCAGTGTCAGTTTATTTACCCCTTACTCGCCTACTGGCAGAACTACACTTACATTTGGAGCGTTTCGGTTTAGATTTCTTTTCACGAGATTTTGATACTCAAACAAAACCTTGTCCAGAACTGATTGTGGAACCGGCACTACGGACTCAAATTCTTATATCTCAGGTACACATCACTAAAACACAAAAAAAGCATTCTCTACATTTATATTATTATGGTTAACCTAAGTAGGATGCTGTAATGATCTTGGCGCTCCAACGTTATTTGAAATATTTAAAACACAATTTGGATTAATTAATACGGTTGTGTGTTTGAGAGGGTTCATGTATATGTTATTATTATTTCAGGTGCATGCAGGAATGTGGAAAAGAAATGGAGTTTCTTTGCTCCATCAATTATTTTTTTACAATAATGTACCATTTCGCCGTGATATGCTGGATAAAGATATTATTACTCTGCAAATCGGAGCTTCTCTTATAGAAAGCAATGAATTTCTGTTGCACATTCTCAATCGATTTGGGTTATTTGCTTGGGCGTTAATGGATTTTGATGATAAGGTTACACGACAAAATGATATTTTAACAATTATTAAGTGCGGGCTCGTACACAGTAATAATAAGTTTTCTTTTGTATTTTAAAGCCACCAACATCTCAGGATGATGATTCATTGAAACACACAACTATTCTCGTAGAAGAATTTTTTGGCTTAATAATAACCATTGTTTCAGCGCGATACACTCCTGGTGTAGCAATGGTAAATGATTTAATTTTTTGCTTTGACATGCAT